>CM034084.1:2692500-2912500 GCA_019845555.1 Aristolochia fimbriata | reverse complement strand
AATCCCTCCCTTAGTTTCAAATTTATTTCTCCCATCCAAAGACGTGCAACCCATTCCTAGTACCAATATTTCTCTCTTTTTTCTCTTATTTTTTGTTAAAAATGGGAGGAATAGTTAAAGTAAAGGCCTATTTTATTTTTGTTTTTATCTTTGAACACTCATATAATTAAGCCTTACAACAATGACCTCCTTATATAAAACAAAATCATTAACAGCATTAGACTATTCTTAAAAGAATTTGAATCATATTTTACCTTCAGATAAGATGTAAAGCTTCATAAGAACTAATAAAATACTATAATGAGTTCGAATGTGTCTTCTATTCCAAATTATTTCTGTTTTCATTTCATTTTATAAATGGCAGATGGGTGGATCCGATACTCGGATAGGGTCAGCTCAACACCCCTAATGAAAAGACCCCGTATGGAGGTTACAATCTGCACAGAGACTGGAGGCAGCAATGTCTATCTCTATATGTTTTTTTCCATCTGAGCTTCCTGTACTTTTTCTCTTGAGATTTTCAAAATATAATAGAGAGGGTAAAACAACAAGAATGATGCATGTGAGCTAATAGTTGAAGAATCTGACAGAAATGGGTTGAAAGGATGCAAGCAAATGAATGGACCCTGCCGTATTTCAGAAATTTGATCTGGGGTTAGATAAAACTGAGATACTGTTTTCAGAGCACCGACACAGACCCAGAAATAAATTTTTTCATCTTTCCCTACTGTTGGAATAAAACAAGAAAAATGGGGGTACAGAGAAGCCAGAATCAACCAGACAGCCAAACCTTTCCTCTGGTTAGAATCTTTTGCAACCTCGTAAAGAAACTTCTCCCAAAGAAAACTTTATGCTGGTTATGAGTGATTTTGGCATAGTCAAGTGGGAAATTATTGATGAAGGAAAGACTTGAATTGAATGCCAATGGCGCCCTTCACATCAAATCAGCCAGACCAGCATTCAATGCCTCACCGAACTTCACATGCATGGATGATGCAGGTTGGTAGGATGGGAAAAGGAAAAAGCACCAAGAATGTCAAAAAGGGAGATAAACCCCCTTGTCAAAAAAGCAATATCATATAAAACTTAAACATCCTCTTCCAACAGTAAAAGGGAATCCTCGGAACTGTGGAATTCTTCCACCAGAAGAGAGAAAGAAGATGATGATATACTCACGGAGGTGGTTTTGGTTTTCCACAAAAGACTAGTAACTGAAGCAACCAGAAAGATGAAAGGATATATGTTGCTCGTGAATGGGTGCTGATATTCTCAGCCAATGAGCATATACTGCATCATAGTGTCGGTAATAAAGAATGGGAAAAAAATAAAAAATAAAGGGCCCTGGGGTATCGATCTTTGTTTGAGATTTCAGCAAAAAAAGAAGAATATTTCACCTCTTGGTCTTATTGCTTGCCAACCATGAAAGCTTTTCATCAAAGGAAAACATACCTTCTCAGAGTGGACAACCGGACCCACATCCTACAGCTAGTTCCCTTTACCACCAAGCCTCCTCAAGCATCTCCTTTGGAAAGTGACGGGAATGGAATCCTAGGCATCTTCTATATTAACAAACACAAACCATGAGGGAAACAAGGTTTGAAATATACTGGGGGTTTTTCTGGCAAGCAGCCGGCGAGACTCCCCAAAAACAGAGCCATGAAGTTCTTGTTCCAGTGTCCCTGCTGTTCGTGCTTCTGCTTCATGAAACCCAAGAAGAGCAAAGCAAAGGAGAAAGAAGCCAAGGGCGAATAAATGTGGGAGCTCTTACTTGGTCATTCTCTTGCAGCTGCCATAGTGTATGTTAGCATTTGAAAATGTATTTTCTTCTTTTTATGTCTGAATGAGTATCAACTGTAAACATCATTTCCCTTTTCTACTAATAAAATGGCCTAAAAGGCTATTCTCTTGATCTTCATTTGTGAAGACCAGAATAAGGTTGGTGCTAATTCTCTTTGCTCGCTTCGTCTTGACCCTTGGGCGCCAAACCTATATCCTTCATTTGTGTTTCTACTGATACCAGGCCCGTTTGAGAGAGGAAGCTGCAGCAGAGTCGAAATGTATGCTCTTAAAAAAGATTTGAAGTGTACAAGCTCTATAAGTAATTTTTTGTTAGTATACATCTGGCTAGCAAGAACAAGGTAGAGCAACATTTAAAAATTTAAAAAAAAAAAAAAAAAAAAAAAGGCGTGGCTAGTTGTGCCTTTCAGGAAATTCACAAAGACCATAGCATTGGTGCTAAACAACATTGCAATGTCAGAAAATTTAACTTCACAAAAGCTGAATCACCCCCACATGACACTTAATACTCAAAATTAAGCGGAAGAAGAGGGACTATCCAATGCCAACATATCATCCAATTAGACAACATCCAACATGCCATCTGTGAAATTAGAAGATAATTTCTCATTCTGATTAGCGGAAGGTTAGAAAGTGAGTTATTTTCATTCTGTTCGGTATCGCTTTTTCAGTGTATCCTTTTTTCTTCTCTTTTACATATGATAACTATGAAAAGAATTAGAGAATACCCTATGATTTTTCATCTAAAAAGAAAATTTAAGACACTGACCAATCATATGAAATTTCACACTAAGAACGTGGTATCTAATATTACCAATATGTGTTTCAGTAAGAAAACTATTCGTTTCAAAGACATTCTTCCAAATGCCATCAATATGCCTTACCTGCCAGAATCTAAGAATTTCAAAACCAGCCCTTCCATCATTTTCTAAAGTGAAAACGCTTTTAAAAATAATAAAAAAAGAATTGCTTACAGCAGAGTAAAAATAATGTGGTACGAAAAGGATATACACTTTTCCAGATGGTGATTTGGGAAATGTATGTCCTTATCACTGACAGCATCTTTTCTCAATTTATTTTTTGAGAATTCTTCTTCAGGTTTCTTAATTGTTAGATAAACTGTTTGTGTTATTACGACTTGATTATTGCTGAAAGACATTTCTGAAACTAAAGCAATTGCATGCAAAATCAGAGGATGGAGAAGGCGATTACATGCCAAAAGATATTGACAAGTGCAAAAACTAATGCTTTCAATCCAAACAAGAATTAGCATATACGTTTAATATATGACCATGTGTAAATAGTTAGCATGGGACAATGGCCTCTTTTCACATTGCAACAGCTCGCACATACCCTAAGACAAGCATGATATGCAATAAAAAAATGCAGACTTTGTGTATACATGCTCATAATAACGATCCAGATGACTGAGGGGAGAGCAGAGGGCGATTTCCGGTGAATGCTATGGGTAATGGAAAAAAGGATAACAACTGTGGAGGAGCTCAAGGTGTCCTTCCTTATCAATCAGGGCCAACGATGGTACCTAGATATTGTGGCGCTCGCTAGGGAGGTTGCCGTCAAAATAGCTCAGAAAGGTCCAGCCAGAAGATCTTATGTAAGAATCCCAGTGGGTGAGATCTAGGGGTGGCAATGAGGCGGAGCAGACCAGTTTCTGGAAATCCATCCGCCGCCCACAAAACACCAGGGAAACCCATCCCCGCCCCATGAAATACTGGGGAAAACCATCCCTGCCCTGTGAAAAACCGGGGAATCCCATCCTCAACCCGTGAAAAACAGGGGAGACCCATCTTATTCTTATACAAAATGATGTCAGGCCAGAATGTCAATTGGGAGAAATCTGGTTTTTTTTTTTTTTTTTGAGGAAAAAATCTGGTATTTGTTGTGTAAATTGTCCAGGGTCCTTGTAGGATAAAGCTGCCTCTATCCTAGGCTGCAGTCATATCCAATTGCCTTCATCCTACCTTGTGCTGCCTCTTTTCCAGGTCAGGAACAATAGGGTATTATGGCAGTCAATTTTGGAGGAATATCAATGAAGGCTTGAGACTTGGAAAGGCTAGTTCTTGTCTCAGGCTGGAAAAAGCTACTTTAATCAAAGCAACTCTCACTAGGATCCCAATTTTCTGGCTCTCTCATTTCATGTTCATATTAAAAAGCTAGAAGCAATTCAGCGCAAGTTCCTTTGGTGTGGCACTGACCAAAAAATCAAGTACCCTCTAGTTACATGGGAAACGGTTAGTAAACCAAAGGAGCTTGGAAGAATGGGAGTTAAAGAAATTAACTACATGAATGAGGCTTGCTGACCAAGAGGAACTGGAGGTTTGCTGCTGAAAAAGATGCATCGTGGAGACAAATTATTTCAGCGAAGTATGGTAAATGCAACTCAGATGGGCTGGCAAGAGAGAGAGTGGTAACGTTTCCAATTAGGAAAGCCATCCTTGCCGATAAAAGGAAAGTGGAGACTAACTTCAGATTTCATGTAAGGGAAGGTAACCATGTCAGATTTTGGCAGGTTAAATGGATCAGGAACAAAGCTTTATCCTTAACGTATCCAAGTATCCATCAGCTGGCTAAACAAAAGCATCAATGTGGCAGAAAGTAAGGTTGGCATAAGTAGGTCATGGAACCTAAATTTGAGAAGGAACTTACCTAATAACAGGAAACAGCAAACAGGGAAAGTTTGCAGTCATATTAAAAAGGTCATATCTTGCGATTTCGACGTCAGATTGGACTCAAATTGGACCACAGCTTGCCAAGAAGATGGAGAATCAAGTCGAAAAATATCAAAGAAAAATAAATTAGGAACTTCAAGTTATGAATTTTCAAAGTAGAGGGTCCCGTTTAGGAATTTACAACAAGATCACCTCAGCTTCAACCCTAAATATCTGGAGATTCCCAAATCAGATTGATTCCAAATTTTATACAAAAGTCAAGAATCTTCCAGAGAAGCAGAGAACAAAGTTTGAAGTAATTCTGAGATCGGAAAGTATTAATTTGGCTATCATAATAGTACCAAATTTCCAAACCTGTACAACATAAACAGTATAAATAGGGGTTCTAGGAGAGGCTTTGGTATCCAGTTCTCTTCAGTTTTAGCACAAATTTTCCTTCAGTTCTTTAAAAGAGAGTCTTGAGAGGTCAGAGGAGGTCGTGAGGCATCCTCTTGAAGCTTTGGAATCATGGAGAAGAAGCAGCTTGTGGTGTCTTTCTTCAAACAAGGTGGAATAGTCCAATAGGGTTCTGCAAACAACGCCAGGTTCTTCTCTAACCCATCGACTTTGTTCTCTAATGCATTCACCATTGCCTCTCTTCCACCTTTTTGAATCCGGCAGGTCAGACCAATTGTTAGAGAAGAAGAAGAAAGGAATGGAGACACGAACAGAGGAATCAGTTTCTTTCAATCAAAACACCAATTACAGCAATAAGTAAGCTCTCCGGCTCACTCAATGGAACAACAGCACCTCCAGAGCTAAGAGCTCCTCCAGCAATAGCCTTTTAGAACAATTTCCCAAATGCCTCACTTCCTCATTCCTTCTCTGTTTTATTCTTCTCCCTATTCACAACTGACACTCTTCACACCCTCCAATGTGCCACCCCCTTGCAGGCTGTACCCTTCATTCCTTTTGTCTTTTCTGAGCCCCCCTTAACCAACACATTCCGCAGCCTTCCTTGGCCTCCTGGAATATACACGTAAGATGGGAGGCCTTTTATCATTCTGTCCCTATAGTGGTCCCCCCGAATAGCTTCCCCTAACATCGGCTATAAGCTTTAACCACGGGTTTAACAAGCTCATCAGATTTGAAGTTTAATACCTTTCCTCAATTCAATCTCTGAAGTAACTAGGGAGGATTGGAGTTCCAACGCCTTTAAAATACTGAATTTTATCAAAAAACACCCTCTTGATTTCCATATGCTTAATTAAATTTAGTTTGTTAACTGTTTTCACAAAACTCTTTTCCTTTGGTTTCTCCAACTTTGGTTTTAAATTAGAAAGGCAATTAACTATTAGTTTGGTCCTTGTGGGACAATATTCGGACTCCTACGAATCTATATTTCTTTGAGTAGTCCACTTGCTAGTGATAGCTGGGATCGCATCATGTTTTAAAAACTATCACACTAATATAGACTCAATGAGTCCGATATTGTCCCACAAGGATCAAGCTAATAATTAACTGTTTTTCTAATTTAAAAACTAAAGCTTAAGAAACCAAAAGAAGGAATTTTGTGAAAACAGTAAATAAACTTAACCTTAAACAAGTCTTTAGAAATCAAGAGAAGAACTTTTGATCAAATTCAGTTTATAAAAACATTGGAACTCCAATCTCAGTTATTTCAGAGATTGATTTTAAGAGAGTAGTAGAATTCAAACTTGACGAACTTTTCAAAAATCCGGCTTACCGGGAATTATTTTCTACCTAGATCCAAACACCACATGTCTGGAATCATCTTCAGTAGGTACATAAAGATTAAGCTCACGACCTTACCACATGTCAGGAATTATTTCTAAGAACTGGATTAATTAGCCTAGTGTATGGACTCATAAAAGAACTTGTACATTCTATCACTTCAATCAAGCTTTATTCCAACTTCTCACAAGTCAGTCTATTATTAGAACAACAAGGACATCAAGAAATTAACAGCTTAAAGCACTCATCCATACACAATTTGAATTCAACATTGGAAATAAAGTATCAATCTCATTAATGACTAGGGAGTCATGGACTCCCAATATGGGACAACTACTCCATACTGAATTTAAAAACAAAAGACAAGGATTTAGATACAGCCATTGAAGAACAATAAAAAAGAAACAAGGAAGTTAACCCTATTGGACTACCTTGAATAAAGAAAAAGCTCCAAAGCTGGCCCTCATCCACGATCAAAGGGCTTCAAATGTATGCCTCACGGCTTTCACTGACCTCTCAAGACTCTCTTCTAAAGAAAAGAACAAGAATTGAGTGGAAACTCGGAGGAGAACTACATTAAAACTGAATGAGAACTAAATGCCAAAGCCTCCCCTTGTACCCCTATTTATATTGTTTTTGTTGTACAAGATAGGAAATTGGGTACTGTTCTGATGCCAAAATTGATACTTGCCGATCTTAGAATTGCTTTAAACTTCGTACTCAACTTCTCCAGAAGGTTCTTAACTTGAAATTTGGAATCAATCTGATTTGCAAATCTCTAAATATTGAGAGTTAAAAGCTGAAGTGGTCTTACTGTAATTTCCAGAACGGGACCTTCCACTTTGAAAATTCAAAAGTTGAAATTCGTAATTTATTCTGCTTTGATATTTTGTACCTTGATTCTACTTTGATAATGTGGACCTTGATTCTCCGTCTCCTTGGCAAACTATGTTCCAAATTTGAGCTCAATCTGACATTGAAATCTCGAGATATGGCAATTTTAGTCTTGTTGGGTCGATGGCACCATGGCGCCAGTTTTATGCCTAGTTGTGGTGCCATGGCACAATGACGCTGGAACAATTTCCTGTTCTACTTTTCAGCAACTTCTGGCATCGTGGTGCTAAACCACTTTCTGTATTTGAATTTTCTTTTGACCATTGGGGTCAAGCGTATTTTTTATTTTATTTGAATTTTTTAACATTTTCCCGATGCCATGGCGCCAGGTACTGTTGTGCCTTGTTTTGATCATATCTCCCTTGTTTCAGCTCTAATTTGAGTGATTCTTACTGCGTTGGATGCCTGAGAAAGAGGAACAATTTGACTCATATTTCATAATTTTTTTATAAATATTGACTACGGAATGTAGTTTACAACTAAAATAAAACCTAAAAATAGTGTAAAATGGACACTTATCACTCATGCTACAAGCTACTCTCGGATTCAGAAGCTACAAATGAGCCCCCTGCAGCAAGCTGCTTCCAATTCCTCCGAAGATGAAACAATTTGTATGGACAGCATCATTGTCAAAACTTTTGACCTGTGATGAACTAAGAAGAAGGGGCTAGTTCATTATAAAATCATTATTCTGATTATGTGACTCGGTGGTGGACTGTCAATTCTAACAAAGTATGGGCTTCCTCTATGTATGCCCAGCAGTTTTAGCCACCTCATCCAGCAATGGTATTCATGCCCTCATCCAATCTGTGGCAAATATTGTGAAGAGTGGCTATTCTTGCAATTCCTTAGCAACTATGGCAGGAAAGGAATGCAAGGCCATTTAACAACCAAAGCGGCACATTAGGAGGGTGTCATAGAAAAGGAAATCTATAACATCCTCTTATGGGCAGACACCTCTCAAGAACAGACACCCTTCCCAAGCTCTGTCATATGCAAGCACTGGAATAAGGTGATATATTTCAGCTCATATCAGAAGCCAAGGATGGATGAATGGAAACCTCAACTTGAGGGGTGTCTTAAGCTGACCTTTGATGGCTCGTCAATGGGGAATGCTGTCCCAACTGGAATTGGAGGTGTAATAAGAAACAGTGAAGGTGACTTTATCCTTTCCTATTTAGGTCCAGTTGGGTTGAGTTCCTCCAATGAATACAAATAGCCCGGTCCTTAAACTATTTTGTTTACTTCATCACAAATGAGAGAGCAAAAAGTGGCAGTCAAGAGGCCAAGAAACAAAAATTACGAGAGAAAAAGGATAAGAAAAATGAAAACACCAGGGACTGGCAATAAGCAAATCAGACAAAGACAAAAAACATAATAGTCAAATAATGGCACTAAGAGTGCAATGAAGCCCCAACAACAAATTTTGAAGTCCACCCTGCGACATGATAGGGAGCCCGCCAACTGATAGGCTTCCCAAGGAAAGTAGTCCTAGAGAGCTGAAGGAGAGAGGCAATGCCAGTTGTCTATAGAAAACTGACAAAGCAACCAAAGAGGCAAAGTTCACTCAATAACCCAACTTATTATCACAAACAAAGTAACCATCAATCCTATGAGATGCAGAGAAGAAATCACAGAAATGCCTCAGGCCATGAAGGAAGGCTCACAACTCAGTCACATAGTATTACCATTCCAAAAGAGAGTATAAAAGCATGATCATGCCAAAACAATCGCTGATAGTTTTACCACATTGGAAGGAATCAGATTGCCCCTTGAGGATCTCAGTTCCAAAGGAATTGACTCCACTACATAAAGAAGTGAACCAGAAACTAGGTTCAACAGTTCTCTATTTATCCAGCATGCTTGCACCAGGAAGATGTCAAAGAATTAATTTGCAAACCCATAATGGAAACTGAGGAAGGGGTTTGTATGTTTTAACTCCAACTGAAATAGAGCTGCCATCATAGCAGCATTCAGCAAAACACTAATGCACATAGCAAATTACCTGATTTTAGCAAAGCAGACCATGTAAGGACAACAGAGTTGACAGAGTTCAACCAAGAACAACAATTCCAACCTTCTGAAGTTAATCTTTTTCTTTAACCCAGTTAGCACAGTCCAGGTTCAAGACATTGATGTCAAGTATGTAACACAAAGTTTTGTGAGCATTTCCGCAATTGGATCAATGTTTACATGGTTAGGATTGGTGAGGGTGTTCACTGAGGTAATGGCCTCAGTTTTTGGGTGAGGTGTGCAAGTATGAACTGAATATTTGAAGACAAAGAATTCTAAGAAACCTTGAACAATTCTGAGCTGCTTAGAACAACAAAGCAGTCAACTCAGCCAGACTTCCAGCAAAATGCATTCAGAGAACAAAACTGTCAAATTTTATCCACTGGTTTTAAAACTAATAAAAGGTCTTGGAGCCAGTTGTATAGGAGGAAATTACATATCAATTTTGCAAGTATTTAGGTTACGATAAATAACATTTTGATAAATTAGAGAGAATCTGCCAAAACGGCATGGACGGAGCAAATGAGTTGTGAAGTACAGAATTGGGACCTTGGCCTCAAAAAGTTACATGTAAGTAGGTTTCTTTATGATTATATTCATCATTAAAAGTAGCCATATAACTCCAAAAATCAGGAGCCAGAACCACATCATATATGGCTCAACCACAGTCAAGATCAATTTCTTCCAGCCACCAACAAAAAATACAGAAATGTTGAAAAAGCATGGCGGAGAAGACAAGGGAAAGCTACAAAGTTCAAGGAAACAACGAAAAAAACAAATTATAGATTGAAATAGAGGGTAAAGATTCCAAGTAGGTAGCCAAATATTGCTGGTACAAGGTTATTCCCCAAGCCCCTCTGTGGGGTAACACATTGAGCTATAGCCCAACAAACACAACAGAATTATTTCCTTAAAAACAAAATTACACAGCAACGTCGGTACCATAATATTGAAATTAGTCTCAATTCTGAGAAAGGCCATGAAATATTTGGCTTAAGTCAAAGTCTGATCTGACACATTAACTAAAGAGGGGGTGCTGCCCTTCTCTTGTTTCAGAAGCATCCTTCCGTCTGTAGGATAAAGATGAAAGGGCCTTTATTAATTTTATGTTCTTCTTCCCAAGACAATAAAAAAGTGGGGTGTTGCCCTTCTCTTGTTTCAGAAGCATCCTTCCCACTGTAGGATAAAGGGCCTTTAGTAATTTTACGTTCTTCTTGAGAAAAAAATAAAAACCTTCACTATTTTCGAAAAAAGAAAATCAGAGATAAATCTAGGTGGTTTACTCTGAGATCAATGAGTTTAAATATTATTGAAACTTAAAGCATCCTTACAGAAATCAGAACCATCAAACATAGCATTTTAACAACTTCTTAAATCTTTTTATTTCAGTGAGTTATAATAAAGTGGTGGGAGATTGGAATATAGTTGCATAGAAATAGAAATTGATGGATAAATAGAAATATAGTGGTAGATGGTAGGTACTGTTGATAAAGTTCCATCCAAGTTTCTGAACTAAATGTTCAAACGCCAGGCAGTGCTGGGTGGGTATTTTATCTTCACATCAAGTGCGCAAATGCCAAAAAAATTGTGGTGTCAAGATTACATTAAATCTAAAAGAAGCACTGATAGCAACATGAAGATGTTCAATATCTTGTACATCATATCAATCTTTTACCTATATAGGGCTGGAAATGCCAGTTGTTTGGAACAAGAAAACATCTGTCTGGCCCTACTTGAGAATCTTTTGGTAAGTATCAAATTGAGAATCTTTTGGTAAGTATTAAACCAAGACTTTTTTTATAAAAAGAACCTAAAAAATTATACACATATTAACCAGTTTAAGGGAAATATAAATGGCACATTTTAAAGAGTGTGGTACCAAGTAATCTCAAAGAGCTGTGAAATATCCATAATTTCCATAATGACATCCACAAGAAAATCCTTGGAATTCAGGAACGAGTTACATCAAATAATTTGACTTAGCATGCTAAATATTCTTGTGATGTCCTAAAGTCCTGAATATGCACACAACCAATGCTAATGATTAACAACTTAAAACTTGAACCACCTCTTACTCTCCCCAGGTATCTCTGACGGACCTAATTTTTATGCTAAAGAAGTAAACTAACAACAAGAAACATAACATTCTTGTTAAAGTTAACATTGAAGCACAGTTAACTTCAAAACCAAAAGGGGGAACCACTTACCTGCTAAGTAGTAAAAGCAACAGAGAGCTTAAAACAACTAGAAGGATGACATGGATGGACATGGTGAAGTCACTGGATGAGAATGCTAGACCCAGCATGGCAGCCAAACAAACACCGAGTGTCAAAAATGTGATCTTGATAACCGACCAGGTTGGACCCTGACAACCATTAAGGATGAACCTGATCAGCACACAGAGGCCGTGAAGAACAGAATGTAGTAGAAAACAATAACTTACATTAACTCCTGGGGCCAATGCCCCTAAAAGCACAGCATTTGCAGCTGACACATTCTGGTTCGTTTGATTAACCATTGCCCACCGTCAACAGGGAAAGCCTGAGAACCATGTTAACATTCATTAAGCTGCCAAAAATGGGCAGAGACACAATTTGGAAAAAAGAACTGACACTCATTATTGAGATGGCAACTGATTTTACATCAAATAGTACACCACGAACAGAAATAAAAAGAAATTTTCCATATAATAATCGTTCAGTGGAGGCAGATACTAAATTCAACGGAGAACGTGTTTGCAACAAGAGAAGTTTTCTGCGAAGTTTTCGAACGGAGGGATTCAGGACATGTAACTCGTTTAAAGATGTCGGAATTGTTGAAGTTAAAAAGGCAACAAATGGTGTAAACGTGGTAAAAAACCATTTTCTGACATGAACAGTTGGTAGTTGCTATAACGAGAAGAACCCATAAGAAAGTACCAGAAGGCAGCGCGTCGATTGACCCGGAGAATCGCTGCGAGGATGAAACCTGAAAGAAAGGCGACGACTGGGAGGAGTCCCCGGAACAATTTGTCTTAGCGGGTAATCCGAAAAATAGTCGGATAATGGAATGTGTAGTCGGGTAGAGTCCGGATAGGGTCCCAACAACGGACTGATCCGAATTGAGGACCCGGTGGGCGGCCATGTTACTCCTCTTTGTTCAAATTGGTCCATTTGTACCTAAATTATAAACTTTATACCTAAATTATAACTTTATCATTTGTGTATAATTTGTGTTTAATTTTTGCACCTAGGTTTATAATTGTATCTAATTTTGCACCCAATTGTACATTTTGTGTTTAATTATTTATACCTACATCCTTGAGTAACAGGATACTATTATAGAAGCACAACTTATTTAATGTTAATAATCTTAAATTAATTTCTTTAAACCATTATGGACTCACAACTTATACTTGAATGGAATTTAGATTGTTGTAAATGACTCATATAAAACTTGAAAAAAAAAAACATGAAGCCTAAACCCTAAACCTTAAACCCTACCTCCCTTCTAGACCAATTCTAGGAAACTTACTCTAGAGTTTTAAACTTTATGAAGTGTTAAGGCTAAATGTTTAGGGTTTTGGGTACATGTAAGAGAGAAGAATTATCAATCATATTATATTCAATTGTGTATATGAGTACACATATACACTTGTGTATTTGTTCGAGTCCTGGTCTTGCTAGGAAAGTTTAACGTTGGGCGTCTGTGAATAGAGGGGCTTCACATGTGCCCGGCATGCCGCCGCAAACAGCTATTGGTTGTGCGCACCGATACCCACAAGCCCCATTTGTTCAAGTCCAGTGGTGCTAAGAAAGTTTACAAAGAAAGAATTAAAGAATATTACATTATACATGAATTAAGAGACTTAGAATATTAGAGAGTCTGAAGTCACATGAGGACTAGAATTTCCTTCTTTATCAGTACAAGAGTCACTCAAATTGAAATTTATATTGAAAAAACAGCAGTACAACTTAAAGTGGAGTTGAACCAGTTAAAGACATCCACATGATGTGATTACAGTCAAGAGTGAAGTCCAAATAAAGCTGCACTAATGCTTCAACATAGTTGAAATGCCTGTTTATGTATAAGAGTTCATTTCCATTTAAAAAAGAAAACAAAGGGGGAACATTTTGGCTCTCACAAGTGACAAAAACTGAATTGAATGACAAACTCTTAACTGCAAAGACAAGCTCAGCATGCTGTCTCCCCAAAAACTAAATAAAAACTGTTGCTGAGGTCTTCTCTTCCACCTCCAACCACAAGTTTCTAAAGAGAAAAAAGAGAAAAAAGAGAAAAAGAGAAATGCTTTGGCTCCACCTCATTGCAGGACACAAGACAGAGATGTTTGAATGTCCCCCAAAACCATTAGCTGGATCTAAGGAGTCACTTGGTGATAATAAATGCTACTGTTATTTAAAAGGGCATGGAGGGGTCTTCCATTTGAACTTTATATATAGTTGGGAGGCCCTTATCTATTGGCTTCCAGCATATATTTAAGTATATAAAGAAAGCTGAAATGTTGTGGTCCTTTGTGCACTTGGGATGGGAATTCAATTCAAAAGTTATCTAGTTAAGGTTTCAACTTCTACAATTAAATGAAAAGCTTTTTTTTTTTTTTTTTTTTTTTTTTTAATTTCTAAAGATATGTTATTTTGGGCTGATTTAGTTTTTTTAGAATGAAATTTTGAGTCTAATTCTAGTAGCAAACTATTTAACATTGAACCCGTTTGGTTTTTCTTAATAAATAGACATACAAAGCAATGGTTTAAAAAACCGGACTAGACCGGCCGGTTTTAAAAAACCGGATCAGACCGGCCGCAACCAAAAGTATAATATTCAATGATTGAACCATTGGTCCAACCCGCGGTCTACCCCGGTTCGGCCAGAAACCAAAGATCCAACCAGTTTTTAATACATTGATAGAAAGAGAAAAAAAGAGAGAGAATAAAATTTTTTATTATGATTTAAAATTTTGCTAAACTCATTGAAGTAAATGAAATGCTTTTATTCTAACATTTAAATTATAAAAGTGAACTTTGTGTTTCATTTATGAATGAAGGAGAGTTTTTTATTTACTTACTAAGTCAATGTAGCATTAAGTACACTTCAAGAGAGAATGTATTTTTTTATTAAAAAAAATAAAATAAAAATCTTCTATATTGATTTTTTGAAGGATCATGATCTGGGGTTTGATTACATGGAATTAAAGATTATGAACCATCACGACTTTGGTCATATGGAAAATTTAATATGTTTTCTTACTAAGATTTGTCTTCATGACAAACTTAGAGCCTTTTATGCCATATCTTGGTGAAATCATGAATCTCAATGCTCTCTAAAAGGGGAAGAATCAGCAAAGTGTAATATGGAAGAAAGAGTTAATAAGAAAAATAAGTAATTCCTAAAGCAATGCAATAAATGAAGTGGGGTTTTAATATTTAGCAGACTTTGCAGTTATTTAATAGGCTTGTGAAGTTTGCAACTGGCATTAGAAACTAATTAAAGTTAATCCTAGTCCCTGCTACTAATAAATTTATTAAAATTTTTTACCTCTGGTTTTATTTTGACTAACTATTGAATCTAACTTTTCTATGTTTAAAAGTAGCTTTTTTTAAAAAAAATTAATGTCTACATTTAGGCTCCTAATTAATTGTTAAATAAAGAGAAAATGAGGCACTTAAAATGTTTTCTTTTATATTCTAAGAATTATTACATAGTTCTTTAGAAAGTATAAAAGTGTCTTTAAATTCAAAAAACAAAGTGTCTTTATAATACAACTTAAGATTAAGATAGTTGATATAAATATTAGAAAACTTCTATAAAAATAAATTCTGATTTTTTTTTTTAAATAATAATATTTTTTATTTATTATTGGCTAATTTTATTTTACACTACAAAAAAAAAAAAAAAAAAAACCAGGTCTGATTCAATGCTGGAAATGATGTCTCATCATCTTGGATTCAGAGACCACCAAAGAAAAAGACAATGGATCAGTCAGTGTCATTGGGCACCAGGTAGTTCGTTCCCGACCTAGATTGGAAGAATCCACGAGGCCGTTTTATCTGAAGAATCGGTAAGCAGATGATATCAGTAATCTAGGATTCTTTCCCACCGAGACAGAGAGAGAGACGCCGTCAGTGGTGATCTTCAACCTTGGATGCCCTCAAACTTTGCAAACGGTCTGGAGATATCGGATTTTGCAAACTTTGCAGAGCTTGCCGACGAGTCCCTTCGAAACCATGCAATCGTAGTACCACCACCACCACCACCACCACCACGTGATGAACAATTATTTTGGGTGTTCATCAAACTTCAAAGTCTGAAACTTTTTTCTCAATTTTATTTTTATTTTTATTTTTATTTTTCGAATTGAAGAGAGAAATGAGAAACCTGAGAAACCACTTCACCTGTGCCGAAAAACCTTGGGGAGTCCTATCCGTACAGTCTTCGATCCACGCGCATGCAGGTGAAGGGGATCGAAAGAGCACGGGAGCTTGGCCATTTCCTCCTCGGTAATCGGCAGGGACTCATGTTATGTAGAGAGCTCTTCGTTTCCCTTCTTTTTCTATTTCGTGTTTTTTTATTTTCTGGTTCCGTCTCTTTTTGGTGATTAAACGGAAGGGGAAAAACAAAAAGAGTCAGTCTGAGGACTCTGAAACCCACCTTTTTACAGTCTTTTTAATCAATGTGTCATCGTCTCTCTAAACTTGCTTTAAGAGTTGAGTCTCCCATGTTGTGGCTGATGGGAGTTGGTCGAAAATTTACATTAATTAAGGGAAGCAGAAAAGAAGCCATTCATGTGTGCTGTCTTCTTAGTGTTTCAGTCCATAATTCCCCTTTGAGACCCACTTTGATTTGATGAAGTTGGTTGAAAATCCTGATCAGACTCTTTTAATGGAGGAGGAGGAGGAATTACAGACCCAGAAGCAGGTGGAGCAAGGCAGACAAAAAGAACCTAAACCACACCCAGATTACCTTTCCAAGGGCTCACCCTTCAACCGCCTTTTAGAACGAACGAACCCAGATGAGATCACCCTCCCCTTGGGAAGGAGAGAGGGATAAGGGGGGAGGAAAGCCCTGCACATGCTTGTGTATATGTGTGTTAGAGAAAGAATGGTGGGCATATTCTTGCCAGCTAGAAAGAGATGAAGTTGGCAATGATTGGTACTTGCCTCTTACCTTCCTTATCCACCACTCCAGCAATAAAGGCAGCTGCAAGGTAATAGAGGAGGCATGGGGAGCTCATCCTCTCTTTTCTTTTATATTTTCCCTCTAATCCCTGTCTTAGTCACCCTCGTGCCTCCTCTAAGCTTTTGTATGGCAGACCCCAACCCCTCCATGTTACGGCTTCCCTCACCTGTCCCTACCTGCCCTCCCATCGGCAAATTTGGATTTACCATCTCCTCCACCATTGAATAATTCTCTTGCCTTTGGGACTCACTAAACCTCCCCTTTAAATACCCCTGTATTCCCTCCATCTCCTCCCCCCACCACAAGTCACCACCCCCTTACTTCCCCTCTTCCTTGGCCCTTCCTCCTCTCATCTTGCTGCTCAGAGTTAGTTTTCTCATTTTCCTCCTCTCTCTGATTACATTGGCACTACCCACAAACAGGCAACCCAGAAAGAAAGAAGAATGTGCACCACCAAGGTGAAGGCACCGCAGATTGATGGCAGGGCTGTGCTTCAGCCTGCCTGCAATCGCATTCCTTTCCCTGTGCCTCTCAAGAAGAAGGCCTTGGCTGCTTCCCCACCACCACCTCCTTCCAGGACTCCACCACCCTCTAACAAGGGCTCTCCACCCATTTCCCCCAAATCCAAGCCCCTTGCAAAGCCGGGGATCAAGCGAGGGAACGACCCAAATGGGCTCAATTCCAGCGCCGAGAATCCACTCACCACCAGGTCGCCGGCGGCCAAAGCTGCTCCCTTGGTCAAGAAAAAGTCCAAGAAAACTAACGCTGCCGGGTTGGGTGTGAATGAAACTTCCCCCAACTGCTATTCTTCTTCTTCTCTGATTTTGGAAGCCCCCGGTAGCATAGCAGCAGCCAGGCGAGAGCAGGTGAATCTCTTGCAGGCGCAGAGAAAGATGAAAATTGACCATTACGGAAGAACTACTGCTAAGCTGCGAGAGAAAGGAGTTAGTGTTGATTCATCTGCTGCAACTACTGCTCAAGAGGGGAAGAGATGCAGCTTTATCACACCCAATTCAGGTTTAGTAATATACATATATAAATCTTTCCTGCCTTTTTCAATTCCTTGTCAATTACAAGTTATTTGATCGACAATTGGCTAAACCTGCTCTGCTTTTTCATAATCAATTTACAGACCCCCTTTTCGTTGCTTACCATGATGAGGAATGGGGAGTGCCAGTTCATGATGATAAGTGAGTTACTATTCTCTGTATTCTGCTCTCTGTACCAAAAATCTTATTAATTTAAAACAAGACAATGAACTAAACCCAACCGCTGGTGCTTACTGCAGACTGTTGTTCGAGTTGTTGGTCTTAACGGGTGCTCAAGTTGGGTCTGATTGGACTTCTATCTTGAAGAAGAGGAACGATTTCAGGTAAATTAGACAGACGGTATTTTTTTTTTTCCAGTCTAAATCTATGATGTTTCCAGGCCATGGGTTTGTTGTCCTTAACTAGTTTAAAAACTAAAAACTTGAAAGAGATGGTGATTTGATAATGAGATTAAATTCCGCCATTTACAGGGCTGCTTTTGCTGATTTTGATGTACAAGTTGTTGCAAACTTTAACGAAAAGCAAATCGCATCCGTCGTTGCGGAATATGGGATGGATTTGAGCAAGGTTCGCGGTGCAGTCGACAATGCTAACAGAATCCTACAGGTTAGATTAGACTTCTGTTTACTTCCCTACTTTCTTTCTCTCAGTATAATAAAAAACCTCCAAAAGGGTTACTCTTTTTTATTCAGAAGAAGATACAAAAATAGAACCCTTATGCAGTCTCAAACAAAGAGAGCCGGAGGAGAATGATTAGAAGACTTGAATTTAAGCATTAGAATTTGACAACCCCCCTTTTGGTTGGTTGGTTGGTTGGTTTGTTCAAAAGTACAAAAATAACTAGTTTTAAGCTGGATTCAACTGCTTGAAACCAAAAGATGGGTAATTTTTTAGTTTTTCTTTTGGGAAAGGCTTGCTTAACTGTCCATTACCGTGATAAGGGCCTACCATACACTTCCTGCTGTTCTGGAGGTGTACTTAGGAGACAGTATTAATCCTCTACCCCCAAAGAAACTTTGTGAGTGTCTCTCAACTAAGCGTGATCAAACAACACTAAAGACATTCCTAAGTTGGTCCCGGAGATGAAAGGGGCTGGCCTCACCAATTGTCTATTATTAGCTCGGCCTAAACTCTTAGCATTCTGCCCATGATCTCTTCGGTTGCATATAATAGTGTTACTGATGCTAACTTTTACCATTCTTTGCTTGCAGTTGAAGAAGGAGTTTGGGTCATTTGAGGCTTATTTGTGGGGATTTGTCAACAACAAACCCATTGCAACACACTACAAATCATGCAGGAAGATCCCAGTGAAGACTTCCAAATCTGAAACCATGAGCAAAGACATGGTCAGGAGGGGCTTCCGGTTTGTAGGTCCCACTGTTATGCATTCCTTCATGCAAGCTGCGGGGCTCACCAACGATCATCTCGTCTCGTGTCCCCGGCACGGACGGTGCACAGAGCTGGCTCCGAAAGCACCCCCCCGCTGTATAGAGACCACTGGGAAGGCTTAGAAAGAAAGAAGATTTAGCAAAGATGGAAGGAAGAAGGAGAGAGTAACAACAAGCAAGAACATAACATCTAAAGCTGCGACCACTAAGCTAATGTGATACAGGATTTGCTAACTATGACACTTTCTTTTTACTGTGTGACTTTGTGTATACTGTTTGTATGAGAAGATGGAAAAGGTTTGTGTAAGGTGTTTGTTATGTTCCTCTGTGAGTCGTGTAGATTAATTGGATTGATGATGATGAGAAGATGAAAGGAGGGAGAACGAGGGGGCATGAGAGGGTTGTAATGGAGGGGACAGATAGCATGTGCAGTGACAGACAAATGCATGTGTGAGTGTCAGAAACTTTGGTACCATGTGCCCACCACTGCTAATTATTCTCTCCCTTTGGGACAGGTGGAAGGAAGATATGGGACCATGTCTCCAACCCCCCCCTCTCTTGTTACTTTAGGTTAGTCATGGACAAGTTGTGGTCTTCTAACTCCAATAGAGTGAGAGCAAAAGAAAATAATTGAGGGAGGAAATGGAACCTCATATGAGATTGAGTGATGTTATTTTATACTTTTTGGCCTTTTCAGGCTTGTGTTGATTCTCATGTATGACTTTGGATTTCAAGATATTTATCTAAGTTGTTCATGTGCTCCAATTCTTTTCTCTTTTGACATTTCATGTGAGACCTGTCATTTCTTCCCATTTCTGCACAAGATTTCCTACTGATTTATCATTTACCCAACTCGTCATGTGCCTAACTACTTTCTTTCTTTCTTTCTTTCTTTTTTTCTCTCTCTCTCTCATCTGTGATTGGACTTGGCTCAAGTGAAGGGAGATGGATACCTTCCCCTTTACTTATATGATGTACATATGCCCAACTAGTTTGAGACATAATTGAAGCGGAAGCCCAAATTTCACTCTTGAGGGACCCTTTTTGTGAAACTCTTTTGTCATGTGAGACTTGTGGTTACTTGTCATCTATAACTTTTGATCGTTTGAGCCCTACCACACTTGTCTGGATTTTTCATACAAGTACCACTTTCCTTGACATTTTAGCTTGCAAACCTACCCATCTCAATGACTTGAATAAACTTCCACTAAGAAAAACAAAATCCAGATCAATGGTACTTGATAAGCCACAAAGATGTTTTATGAGACTTCTGTAAGTAGAACATTTAGTTTTACTCAAAGTAGAAGAGCATCTTCCTAAATTTTAATTTAGGAGAGACCCTAAACGAGCACTCTGAAGTTGTTCTTTCTAAAAGCAATCGTTGATAATTTCAACAAAAGAGATACTCCACTTTTCAAGCAATTTATTATTCCAGACTCCAGAATACTTCCCTTGTACTTAGGTGGCAGCATCAACTATTCAATGAATTAATTGAAAAGAGAATTGTAAATAGGCCCTTTCTAAAAGAAGTCTTTCTATGCAAGTACATATATTGATTGTTGATATTAAGACTGTGAAACTCTTGTTGTTGATTAAGTTTTGTAGAAATAAGTTCCTGTTTCCTTCCCCTAAATAGCCTGCCATTAAAGAAAATGACCCTGCCCTCACCTCAGTCATGGTTTTCTTAATAGTGACAAGGATTAGCTTTATTTCAAAGTGGAATTTGGATTTTTTGTTCAGAAAATAAAACCGGATACACCCAACCCTTGATGATCCCACAAAAGGTCAGATTCAGAATCAGTACCTGTTTGGCCCCGTCAAGAAACAGAGAACCCAAATAATTCTTGGAAAAAGAGGTATTTAATGCCTCCCAAGTTCATAGATATGGGTCTGAGTCTGTAGCTTTCTCTTACTTCAATGGAGGATCCCACAGAGGATAAGGTGTGGAGGAAATGGAGTGGGCACAATTAGGTCAAGTGAGCTGCATCAAAGATAACGGTTGGAAAAAGGAGTAAAGGACTCTGGAATATGATGGGTTGGTTTGGGGCTTTGTCTTGCTTCAGACTGCTCCAAGAACTTAATTACTTGATAAATAGTCTGCAATTTTGAATAAAAAAGCTCGGAGTGTTTCTTTTTAAGTTTTTCTTAATTGAACTGCTAACTTGGGGGTTCTTACAAGGAGGACAATAAGAATTTTTCAGTTTTACCGAAGTAATCAGAATCTCAAACCATGTTCAAAGGGAGATTTTACCTGAAAATAAAATTGAAAAAATGAGGAACAGACACTTGCACATGAGAAGTAGGTCTTGAGTGATTCTCCTCAAACATGACATGTCCCTCGTTGTCTTGATTCTCTCATCGTCTGCTTCCACTTCTCTTTTGCTAAATTCGTACTTGCAGAGATACACCTAATGACGGTCCCGCCGTCCAATCAATCAAAACTTGCTGGAGATACCGGAAGAAGGCATCAGTCATTAGAGAGAGTCTCATCCCATTACCCCTTCCGAGTCAGTCGCCGAACAGGGAGGCAGAAGGCGCCTCCATGTGCTCGAGATTCTCAGACCTTTTTCTCTCTCTCTTTTTCTGAGCAGCTACAGAGAACGCGAGTATAATTTCTCCACGAAGCAACGGTTGCTTCAGAGATTCGATTCCCGAAAACGCGTTACCCACTCTGCAACTGGGTTTTTCTTTATTCTGCAGCGTCTCTGCCCTCTCTGATTCTCGGCTTCGTTCCTGAATCGTGATTGGATGTCAAATTCAAAAAATGGCCATAATCTTAGTTTATACTCGTAGAGAGGGGGAATATCAATATATTAGAACGAGAATTGCTGAAAATGGGGGTTCTACGGACGGGATTTCCAAAACCCTATTTAAGATTCTCGGCGGAGAAATGGGAAGAAAAAATCATGAGGGAGAGGAAGAGAAGAGGAAGGTCTGGAATACTGTTGCTTGGGCATAAAGAATAGAGCCGTTGGGTATTTGAGAAGATTGACCCAACTCACATTTCCGTTCCCTTAAATCAATTCAGACTTAAAATAAACCAAGTTAGGATAGTTAATAAAATACTTCTTTTAGTGGTTAATAACATAACATACTTGTTCGAAGGAAAATTGTTAGACATAAGTATCACGTACTGATACAGTGAAAGATACACAAAGAGTTGTTCCCCAAGTATAGAAGATCGTATAGTCGGCAGTACACTCTGACACACCTTCTTTGTTTGACTCCTAATCAGTTACGGATTCTATAATCTTATCCAGCTTTAATCATAATTTTCTTTGATTTTATCATGTAAAGTTTTTTAGTCCAACTAGGAAACAAACACTCACGAAGTGTACAATTGAATGAAACACGATTGAAATTAAACATTTACAAAAACTCGTTAACACTGTAGTCGGTGGTCAATAACATACTAGTTATAGTATTTTAGCTGGGGTGCATAGTTTTCCATTAAAGACTAACATATTTGTTCGTAACTTATAACATAGTTTTTCAATAAAGACTAACATATTTGTTTGTAACTTATAGCATAGTTTTCCATTAAAGACTAACATATTTGTTCGCAGGTTCAGTATTTTCGTCATAAAATGTATAATCCATCATTTTAACATCCGTAATTAATTGTAATTTTAGTAACAATTGATCAATTGGTCATCATTTTCCCTTCGCAAAATCAGGTCAAATGGTCCAGTGTGGGGTTGAATTAGCAGAGTCCAAGTTGAGTTAAACAAGAAGCAAGTGATTTAAGAAGATTGCTTAACGAAAGATGGCAATCTGGATTTTGGATTTTGCTCTCCATTCATATTCTTGGGTTTGGTTACAAATAAGTTACATGAAAATTGCACATCATTGTCTGAGTAGTTGGATAATCAAGTACAAAAAAATGTCTACTCGTTGGAGGACCATAACGAGGGGGAGGCCCAACTCAGAATAGGACCTCAAAAATCTTGTTTTGGAGTCTTTTCATCATTGTGTGGGGACCCGGAATAGGGTAAGGGAAAAGACATATGCCCCTAACCTAACCCCTTGGGGTTGGGTACCCTATGTACCTTTTTCTTGGAAAGAAAAAAAAAAAAAAAACACTGGAAAATGTCTAGCAGTTGGAAGACCATAGTTATTGCATAATTAGAGGAGGTAGGCCCAATTCAATTCACCCCCATCCACCTAACTAAAAAAAAAAAAAAAAAAAAAAAAAAAAAAAAATCTAGTTTCAGAGTTTTTTTTTGCTATTGTAGGGCAGAGGTGAATTGGGTTAGGGAAAGACCCTTGCCCTAAAAATTAAAAATACTATGTAGCTCTTGGTAGTTGTCATCAATAACTAGGGTAGAACCATACCCTAAACATAGGCCACACCATCCCGGCCCTCATATAGATACACCCAATAAAAATACATAAAGATCTCCTCCACATATAGAGTTATGAAACTAGGGATCAGCCCATACCCTAAAAAACCTCTTGAATTATGTAACTTTTTAAAATAAAAATACATAAAAATGTGTACTTGTTGGAGGACCATAGTTATCAATATATAACAAGAGGTAGGTCTCCAACTCAACTCTGATTCAAGAAACTCAATTTGAAGCAGCTTTGTCATTATTGTGTGGAGATGGGAATAGGATAAAAGGAAAGAGTACCCCTAATTAGGTCGACTAAACCCAACTATCATTTTTCCCCCCACCCCATAAGAAAGGGTGGTCCAAGACTGTGTCAAAGATAACAATTACGAAGTTAAAAGACATTGCTACAAACATCCTTACTAGCACCGGAATGAACTTTCAAAAAGTATATATATGGATCGTGTACCTATATATTCTAATAGGTGCCAACAGTAATATGAAATGAGCCTAAAGCCAGACTGTCGAAAGATAGTCTACTATTTGTTTTTTAGGTGTTCTTTGTTTCAGGATCCCACGGTAGCAGCTCATGTCTGATTGGGTCAGTCTCCAAAATATATCTTCTTGTAAAGGTGTAGATTAGGTAATGTTAAGGAGGGAAGTTTTTTTGACTTTAATTAGATTCATGTTTCTGCAAATATGATCACTTACGTTAATATGTACTCTACAAAGGTTTCAACAGACTGCGAACATCGATCAACAACTTACTTCTTCTCAGATTTGATTGAGAAGAATTCATCTTCATTAATCATCTCGCTCACTGAAAAAGCAAAAACAAGGAGCGATTACAAATTTATTACAATCGTGACAATTGGGCGTTGACAGGAAAGTTGGAAACCAGAATCGGAGCACCGGACTGCGATCTGAAATGGGAATCAGGAGATGGGTCTTGGCATTTCGATTTGCTCTTTGGCTTTTCCGGCGGGTTCTCGGGAGAACCATGGCCGGAGACGGCGCCAGACGGAAGACAGAAGCAGCTGAAAAGCGAGGAAAGGAAACCCATCATCAGTACTTGAGTACTACTACGTACGTACTCCCGTAACCCTGCTTACGGCTGATCTTAATTCGCGCTTAGTGGATTTGATCATAAGGTTATGTATGTTGTCTGGTTATAAATAGTTGTTCATTTCTTGGGGAGGAAGATTAATGGAAGGTTGTGGTGGCTGAAATTGACCGGGTTAATCGTCTCTTTCATGGATCTTTTGTTTCCTTGCTGGTTAAGTGTCTTGGTTAGTGGGGTCTGCATGCAATTAAAGTCAGGCCCCGGATCTGCTACGAACAAGGCTTGTGTGAATCAGTCCGCACAGCCAAAATCTGTTCACAGCGGCACGTGGGGCGCATGCGAAATGTCCCTCAATTAGCCCAAAAATAACATTTATGCCCCATATGTATGTGCCCCGCGTACGCAGCTATTGGCTGTGCGGACCGATGCGCACAAGCCTTGTTCACGGCAGATCTGGGGCCTAAAGTCACAGTCGTCAGAGTTTCCCCATATTCAAACCAGCAACAACTATAGGAGCAGTTCAAGAAATTGTGTTGGACATGCTGGCCAAAAGTTGATATAATATTGAAATATTTCTCAAAATTATAAATTGTATTCGTATTTCTTGATATTTAAATACAAATTGTAATACAAATATTCTGTCAGCAAAACGAATCTCTCTCGTTTGAACCTCTTTGCGAACCAGAGGATTTTCAGTGAAACAATAAAAAAAAAAAAAAAGTAAAAATAATACTGCTTACAGAGAACCGGAGTTGAGTCAATAAAAACCAAACCGCCTCCAATTCTGGTTCAACTAGAACTGAGTCAGACCGGCCGGTTTAGTTCGGTTTTTAAAAAACTGTTCCAGATAAATCATTATCTGACAATACTTTGAATATACATGAAATTCAAGGCACTTCTAAAGTGGCAGATTTTAAGGTCCAAGAAAACATGAAATAAGAGACAAGATATTGTAGCCATGCATGGGAATTGGGAGCGGTTAGCAAATTGATTACATGGTCTCTTAGACAAGCAGAATTGTTTCCATCCAAACTACAAATATACAACAAGCACAAAAAATAGTACGCAAATACAAATTATAAAAAAAATATATATAAATCGAATTGGAATGAATTTAAATCTTCTGATCGGAAGATGAAGAGAGTTGTGGACAGTTCACAGTCGAGAGAAATTGGGGTTGACTGGAAAGTAAGTGAGCGGGATTGGAGCACCCGATTTCAATCTGATGTGGGAATTGAGTGGAAAGTGGGAATTATCGGAAACTGGGTCTTTCGCCGGTGCCGGTGACGGTTTGGTTTTGGGTATTTTCGGCGGAGATTGATTACCTTCTTCTTCGGAGACGCGGGAAGCAGAGCCAAAGCAGGCGAAAACAGAGGAGAAGGGAGCCATGATTTCCGATGTCTAGGTACCGTTTCTCGCTTCAGTGAATTTGTTTGTGGTTTACAACCTTGCGCACTGCTATATATATATATATATATATATATATATATACATACCTGCGCAAATGTTGAGTCCCCAGAGATTGGCATGGATGGAGAAAGATAGCCGCCTCCCTTCATTCGGTACCTTTGTGTGCAAGTTTCTCTGGATTCGTGTTTTCAAAGTTGATAGTCTAAATTGGATCCTTCCCGGATTGAAATAAGAGGTGGGCGTCAACAAGAGACGATTGTTCGACGAAATGTCACTCAGAGAGTCCAAAAATGTCTTAATCGGAGAGCCATTGACGGTCTTTAATGTTATTGGTCAGTATATTTATTAATGAAAATTAGAGTAAAAAAATAGAGAAAAATATTGAGAAGAAATTTTGGGATTCTTGCAAGCTTCTTGTGTACATGATGCATTTCCTTCATCAGAATTAATTAATAATGTACAGATATCGTATGGTATTTTTATCCTTTACAAAAATTGCAGGTGCAAGAGAAAGAGAAGATGAGAGATTGCTTAATGGCTGAGGATGTTGAGAAGGGAGACTCTCGTTTGAATCAAACGCCTCTGCAACACATCCAAGACCTCCTCGAGGCCTTGGATGCCATCAAGGAATGTATTCAATTCTTCTTGGGCTGTATCGATATCTTTGTGGCCGCCGCCGCAGAGGAGGAAGGAGAGGGATGAATGAAGTCTCTCCATTTCGTTCATTTTCTCTGTTTTCTCCTCGCATGACACTCTGCCGGAGCCACCGATCCATTTGATCAGAACAAGAGAAGATCTCTTCTTCGTGGGTACTGCTTTAGGATTTGAGACGAAGCAGAGGAGCTGTTCCAAGATATTAATTGAAATGGACATGGCTTTCTTCAGCACTGCCATCACCTCAACAAGCTCTGATTGGGATCCCACCACATGGGACGAGGAGTCACATTTCTGGGTCTTGATCATCAATGTTTTCAGGCACTTGCTAGCCTTCTGCTTCATCTTCTTTGCAATTGCCATGTAAGTACCGATACCTTTCTCCAATATTTCCGTCTTGGAAGAGACCAGCACTCTTCTACGCATGGCCAACTGCAGATCTTTGACTGCATCTGCAATCTGCATCGTGATATCCCTTGCGTTGCCACAAGTGTCCAGTAATCTCAGAGACCCATCCAAGACCTCCTCAACGCATTTCTTGTTGGAAGAAGGGGAAAGGGCTTGGTGGGTTTGTGGCAATTGTAAGAGATCGTCAATGGATTGGTACAATTCAGAGAGACCAGACAAACCATTGCTCAAGGAATTGAATGAGGAAGTGGAAGGCAACGAGTACTCCGAATATTGTCTCAACTGGCTGCTCAGTTTCTCTTCAACCTTCTCCTTGACTGGATGAGACCTTGAGGAGGGCATGCTGCTGGAGCGAACATGGTACCGCCGAACTGAGACAGCCATTTTAATTTTCTCGCCCTTGAAGATGTGGGAATTGGGTGAAGAGAGACACTAATTGGCTTTCTTTGATGCTCTTATATGTATGTATACAGAAGGAATCTGATGAAGTTGACGATGTGAGGCCAGAGTGTCTGCACGAGTGGGTTGCCTCCTTGTCTCCCCTTGCCAACAACCGCGCGCATGAATGTGTGGCAAATAAATATTCATCTAAACTCCAATCTTAGCTTTAAATATTACACTGATCATGGCCAGCTAGCTGTGATTAATCACGCTATCAGACTCTTTAACAAGTAAAATCTTGCTATGATCTTCTTCTCTGCACGTTTGAGCTGTATACATACGCCATGCATGAAAGTCTCCCCGAGCTTTAAGGTGGGAGACAATGAGAATATCAACAACGGAGCATGCCTTCAGCTTAATTAAATCAACGTCTGTATATATATAACCACAATATTGCATGACACCGCTGGTATTTTTATGCACAACTACATTAATAAACAATCAGCTAGCAGAAGGAGAGAGAATTGGATCGAGATGTTATATGCAAGGGAGACAAAACGCAGAGCATGTCCACTGCTGGTCTTGTATATTTGAAACCCTGTGAATGCATCGAGGAACGTTTATAATATCACAAATTGACATCAGGAGGAGACTGAGATACTTCTTGTCTCCCATCAATATTGTTAAACTGATAAAAACATCACCTTATTTGCATTAACAATGACTGAGTTTATATACATTTACATACATAAATTGCAAAGACAAAATTACTCCTAATGTTCAAGCATACACACATTATCATCCCCTTCAAACTCAAATGGATGGAACGAACATATTTGGAGTTTGGAACATAAATATTGAAACTGGGACTTGGTAAGCAATTTAGTAAAAAAATCTGAAATCGTTGTAAGCTTCGCACATGTGCACAGGAGTGTACTTACACCCGAAAGCTGGTGTAATTACACTTGAAGTTACACTTAATTACTAAAACACCACTCAACATCATCAACTATTATCGCAATTCAGAACCAATATTTCCTAATCTGGGAGCGGCCTAGGGTATCAAAATCCTCTAGAGAAAGTATCACAGTAGCTATTGGATTACACTTATAGTAATAAGTTCTCCTCTTCGTAAGGATTTGAACAACAACGTCTCCACTATAAAACTTCCTGTTGCAACACACCAACAGAAGTCGTCTGATACCCTACACACTAAAGTGCTCCTCCTTAGTGTGTTCCTTTCAGCGAGGGATACTCTTCACGCAGTCTCCTCAGGATGGGAACACTTCTACGATGGTCAAAAGTTTATTCAATAATAAGCCAGAAGGCCTCTTGATCAGCTCCAAGGGATTACTCATGATTTAGCGACTTCTATGATCATTCTCTCAGCAAGCTCCCCCTTAATTCACCTTCTTTATATTTTTCTCAATTTTTGCGTAACCCTAATTCTTCAATGAGTTTGCTTTTTATAACTTAGGGTATTTGCATTCCGATTTTCGAGTTCTTCTCTAATTAGACTTTATCATCAGTTGAAAAGTTTGTCTCCTATTATGGACACTCCTTGTATGTTCACACTTCTGTATCCATTAGAAAGCTTACTCTCTTTTAATTCAATCGGGACTCCTTTATCAAGTGTGTTTTGTTAGAATTAGCCAACCACTCATACATGCACTAACAAGATCAACAACCTAATGTTCAGAAGATATATAGAACAAATGAAGACAGACAACACATTGACGTGGAACAAAGTGACAATAACTTCAATGTGTATGGTCCTTTCATGAAAAACGTCATTGTGAGCAATTTGAATAACACTCTTATTGTCACAATGTAGAGGAGTGGGAGAAGCTAAGAGGGCTCCCATGTCTTGAAGAAGCCAACGAATTCATTGGTGTGTTTCTAGCAACACCAATAAGCAGTGGCAGGGTCAGAAAATTTACATTGGGGGGACCAAAATTTTTTTTACAAAGTGAAATTATTTTTTGTATAAAATGTGATATAAATTGTCTTAAGCACAATATCTAAGTAAGAATAAAAGACTTTTTGTTAGTTGAGCAATTTTCGATCTTTTTTCATATCACTAAAGTCATTTGTGATTGAACATGTGTCAAATTTTTCTATAATTTACTCGCAGCTCGGCAGTCGCCACTCACTACTCACAAGCTCGACAGTCACCGCTCGCTACTCGCAGCTCGGCGTGGCTCGCCTTTCACTTTCTTCAAATAGAGGGGAAAGAAGAAGAATGGTTTGTAGTTTCAAGTTTGTGTTTTAGGTTCGTAGTTTTTGTGTCTCCAATTCTTTTTGTCTTGATTTGTTTCTCTCCTCCCGTCCCCACCTTTCATCATGTCAGAGACTTGCGCAGAAGTAGTGATATTTTTCCCTCCATGTTCTTTTGCTTCCCTTTTTCCGTTTTCACGCCGGTTTCTCGTGCCTGATTTAGCTGCCAAGTTCTCTAATGTGGAGAAACATCTTCTAATTTTGCTACGGTAAGCTTGATTTCCCTAAATATTTTTGTTTTTGCAAGCATTTGTGACAGACCTTTTCAGCTGAAAAAACCATCATTGTCAGTTTATGAAGAGAACTTTTTTTTTTTTTTTTTCAAAAGGAGTTTTGTTTGAAAATTAGCAAGGCTTTGTCTTTCTATGTATGCCCAACTTTCTCGATCACCCATCATCGGGTTTGGAACTTTGGATGGAGACTGTGATCTTGTTTATCCCCTCCTCGTTTCTTTCTAGTTCTTGTTTAAAGCATGGATAGGATCGGATTCCTTCTCAACCAATCCCACCCACCATGCAACTTCCGCTTATAGACCGAGGTAACTGGGTTGCCTTGTTCTCCATTAATGTGATCTTCGTTGGTTTAGTGTTTAACATCTTTTAAGTTGCAAAATGTAAAACTGGTTCTTCTGGGGTTTGTCCATCACCTGGGTCGTTGCGGTATTAGTTTCATTTGCTTAATTTGTTCGGTTTCTTTTCTTGTTGGTTTCTGTTGTTTACCTTTTTTTGGGTGCTCTAATATGGTTTCCTTTTCGCAGCATTTGGTGTCTTTCTATTGGAGACTTGTAGAAGTTGATTGTTGGTTTGTATGGGGGGATGTGGTTGACTTGTCGGTTGGCTAGATTGAGTGTCATTGTGGTTCCTTCAGGGTTCCTGTCTTTTGTTGATTTTGCTATTGATTTATATCACGATTATGGACTTCATTTTTTTCTTCTTTTATTGCTTCATCAGTTGTTCTCTTGATTCCGTCATCTGATTATTGTATCAAGTGAAAAGAAATTTGTTATTGTTGATTCTTACCTTGTTGCCTGCACCCTTTCCTGCCTAATGTATGCTCTCGTCATCTTTGATTGTTTCTTAGTGAACTTGCAATTTGTTGTTCGATGTATGCATTATTGTCCTATGATTTTGATACGACCAGGAGTGATTCGCAGCAAATCAATGGAGAGTTGCCTTGAGCAGAAGAGATTGAGAGCTCCAGGATGCGTTGATATTATGAACTCGAGCTTCAAAAACAGGCAAGAACAAGAGAGGAAGAGAGAATGAGAAAGAGAGAGAACAGAGAAGAGAGAGGATTTGATTTAGGTTCTAATGTCTTGCCCCAAAACGTGGGTAAGACTGGTCTATTTATTGAGTTCTACTTAATATAAAAAGACTACAATACCCCTTATAATGAAGTAGGGCAGAAATCCATAGTCAAATTACAACCCAAAGCAAGTTAACAACATATTATGGAGTAAACTACTGTAACTTAAGAGGAGTGTGTAACAGATTTTTCCTGAAAGCCCATGGTAATAGGCAGAAGTGTGCTTGTAATAGAGCTTTCTGAAAAGATTCATTACCAGTGCATAACCTACGCACTCTGTTTCTCTCTTTGGGAGCTTTAATTGCTTCTAGCATTATAAATTGCAAGCTAGGCCACAATTTTCTTTCAAAAGATTTCACTATTGTATTTATTTTTTGGTAATTTTAAATTAAAATATGGGTCGGGTTATTGTGCGGCCGCGTTCGCACTTTTGTTAACGGTGGGAACGTGGATTGAAAGGGCTGTTAAAGTTGCACATTTCCAATACCAAAAATATCGTTAACCCATTTTATCTCAATTTTATTCCATTCCAACTCTTATTCGTTTTTGGTTCCCCGTGTTCAGGTAAAGCATCATAGTCCTTGTGTTCCGCGGTAGCCATCGTTTTTTGCCGTCATCGTCGCCTAAGGGTGGGCAAGTGTCAGGTTTGGGTCGGGTTTCTAAAAACCCAAACCCAACCCGACTTAAAAACCCAAACCTGACCCAACTTAAAAACCTGAAACGCGAACCCTTGAAAAATCTGAACGGGTTTTAAAATTAAACTCGAACCTGAACCCGAAATTTTTTTCTTTTTTATAACTTTTGTTTAATTTTTATTTAGATAGAGAAAATTGGGAAATAAAAACTATTAATTGGGCAAACGGGTATTTTTGAATATTGAGGATATGAATGTAATTAAATAACTATTGAGGGTATTTTTGAATATTGAGGATATTTCCTTTGAATATTGCTTACCAAGTCCCAGTTTCAATATTTATGTTCCAAACTCCAAATATGTTCGTTCTATCCATTTGAGTTTGAAGGGGATGATAATGTGTGTATGCTTGAACATTAGGAGTAATTTTGTCTTTGCAATTTATGTATGTGTTTCACCGAAAATCCGCCGGTCCGCGAAGAGGCGCGACCGAGAGAATATGTCGATTAATAACAGAGAATTTTTTGTGTTACAATTTGTGTGTTTCGTATCAAGGGATGCGAGTACAGTTTCCTATGCTTCCTCTGATTCGATCTCCGTATATTGTTGGTGAAGTCGAAACTTTCGCGAACGAGCGAACGTCGAACTCAAGTCGCAAGAGCGAGTGTGCACGATCTGTTGTGGCTTTTTGTCGGTCGGACGGAGGTATTTGTGCTCCGTGTATCGACTTGTGACGCTGCCGGTAACGTGTGAGCTGCTCGGTTGAACCGTAGAGCGACCTAATCCACGCAATTGCTTGGCTTCGATGGTTTGACGTAACCTTCGCGGAGGCGAGACTTCTCCTCCCAGAAGGAATTTGAGTCCTTCGGTTTGAGAGAGGGAGAGAGTTCTTCACTCGTCGGGATATCCTTCGGAATCAATTTTTCTTCACCTCCGGGCGGGGAACTTCGGCTATTTGTAGCCGGTTTGTGAGAGATGTTGCACGGGAAAGGGGATCGTGATCCTCTTTTCGCTGGTGACATTGAGGAAGAAGAGGGGAGGAGGGGAGACCAGGATCGTGGCCCCTCTTTCTCTCCTTCAGTTAAAGACCGAGACCGTATGCGTTGATTGCTGAGGTGGGCAACGAGCTGATGAAGCATCTTGACGAAACGCCGACTTCGACCGTTTTATGCCGACGAAGACGCCGACCGTGTGTCGATGGCGGACGAGCGCGACCGGACTTCGCGATGGGCTGCAACGATGAACTTTGAGGATGAATAGAGCCTACCCACGATCGTTGTTTGATGGATCGATGGGTTGCTGGACTCATCGAATTTGGGCCGTGCACATTTTGGTGCATACAGATTGCCCCCTTCGAGACTTGTTCGTTCGGGAGGAACGAACAAGTTTCGAAACTGAAGAACACAACACACGACGCACACACATTTTTTTTTTTTTTTTTGTTGATCCTCTTACTCTTTTAGGATCGTTTATCTTTTTGTAATGCTTGCTCTTCCGTCCTCTTACTCTTTTAGGACATCGATATATTTTCTGTACACTTTGTATATATATATTTTTTTTTTTCATTCTTTCCTTTTCTTCATTTTTTTTTTGGCTCTCTTGCTGTTTTAGAGCTGTTTTTTTTTTTTTTTTTTGTATACTCGAACATCTGAGCATGTTCGGTATGGAGAGACGATGAATACCTGAATTGAGGAGTTGTTGAATGTAACCGAAGATTGTTGTGAGACTTCATAGAGGGCATCCGCGAGGATTTCTGCAAGTCTCGGCATGTTGTGAATTGAGATAAGCCGTGACCTGCTGTTGGTCGGATTGAAATCTTCAACGATCTGGTCTTCGCGCTGGAGAATTGGACTCGGTGAGATACTACAGAAGCCACTGGTTGATCCCTCTGAAAATGACAACGAATTCTGCTGACTTTGATGAGTTTAGGCGACTCTCTGGGTTGCGGCAACTTCGATGACCAGATCGTCATTCCGGAGAAAGAGAACGTGAGCCGAAGGGAAGGCTCTGCTTCAGTTCGGCGAACTCTTTGCTGAAACGAACCTTGGGGCGACTTCGTATTGGAATTCTCTTCCTCTTCCTCATTCGTGTTGGCTCTCGACAGGGCTCGAACAGACTGGAACGACGGATCCACCTTTGGTCTGTTAGCGATCTAGCGTTGTTCTCTGATAGAGTCTCTATGTAGAATTCCACCGTGAGTGAGATTCTGTTTAGAAGTTCGTCGTCGAGTCCTTTGTGAAACGGATCGTCGACTAGGTTGCTGCTGCTGTTGCCGGAGGAGAAAGAGAGAGACAGAAGAATCGAGGCCGAAGGAGAAAGGAAGGGAGAGGGAGCTCGAGGCGGAAGGGAAAAGAGAGAGAAGGGAGATCGGGATGGCTTCCGCGATTCGGTCTTGAAAAGGCTTCGACGATCTCTTTTTGTTGATGCAGATTGGTAGAATATCTTCGAGTCTTCTCCCTCAAATTGGTGGAATTGAAGGGTTTAATAAGGCATGAGATGGTGGACCCCACTTCTCTATTTGACCCTCCCCTTTTATGGATTTTCTAAACCGAATTCTAATTTGAATAAAACTCCACCGGGACCTCTTGATAAGCTCCGGCGTGCTCTTGGGAAGGCTAATCGGCTTCCCTTCTATCTTCATTAAACCTAATTACACCTCTCTCGTTTCTCTTCTTCTCTGCTGCTTTCGACCTGCTATTAAGAAGACTGCAACTTGAGCGTGATTGCGGCTTGGGGGACATTGCCGGTTAAGCGTGCTTCGGCTTGTCTGCGATCCTGATTGCTTGCTTCATTATTGAATTGGGTTGGGGAGGTAGGCTGTGAGCCTGGAAGATTGCTGCGAGTTTGACCGAAGAAGCAACTTGCGAGTTTGAGAAGTTTGTTAACCTGCGATTTGGCTTACGGGTTGGCGACCACCTGCTGCGATAGCGACTGGAGGACTGTCTCGTCTGCTTGAATTGGTTGGTGGTGGCTGGAGAAAGAGAGTCACGACCTCCCGGTTTGTGGCGAGAATATCTCAACGAACCAGAATTCAAAGGTATCTTGTATAATCTTCTTCCGTGACCTCGGATTGAATTCGAGTCAGCGGGGGTCGACTTTCTTTTTTTTTTTTTCTTCTTCTCTTCCTCCCTCTTTCTTCTCCTTTTTCTCTCCTCTCATTTTCAACTCCTCCCTCAGTCTCTCTCTCTCTCGTTTTTTTTTTTTTTTTTTTTGAATTTCCTCTCTATCTCACGTTTCTTTTCTCTCGCTCTAAGTGTATGTCATTTTGTCAATGCGACAAAGCCCGACAATTCTTTTGCATGATATCGTGCTGGGAATTGAATCCGAGTCGCATTCGACTCAATTGCGGATGCTGGATTCTGCTTTGGCGCACCCGATTCGATTCGTCGGGTGCTGAAGTTGTGCCGGCTGCTGCGTTCGGCTCGGTCGCCGAGTGCTCTCGATTACCTCTGGCATGGTCGTCGGGTGCGAGTAATTTACTTCGAATGAGCCCGACCGAGTTGTCGAGGTGTTGTCTTTTCATATCGTCGCATCTGGCTCGGTCGCCGGAGGTTGTTGTCGCATCCGGCTCGGTCGCCGGGTGCTGAAATTTTGATTTGGTTGAGCCCGGCTTGGTCGCCGAGGGCAGAATTCTGTCTTTGGCGCGACTCGGCTTGGTCGCGGGGTCTTGTGATTGCGGTGTCGCGAATGAGTGTTGTTCTCTTTTTTTTTTTTCTTGCATTTGTTTTTTTTTGTCGCATAACTTTTATGGTGATTTGCTTCTTTTTTGTCACAGCCTTTTTTTTTTTTTCGGTGACGGCTTCTTTTGTCGCGCCTTTTTTTTTTTTTTTTTTTGTTCGGTGACGACTTCTTTTTGTCGCAGCCCTCTTCTTTTTTTTTTTTTTTTTTTTGGGGCGAGTTACTTACGACTCCGCCGGACTGCGTCCGGGTTGATTACCGATTGCAGGAATTTGTTAGACGACACCGCGGCTCGGTCGCCGGGTGTTGCTTTAGTCAGCGCCCGTCTCTGTTTTCGATCGCTGAAGTGGTAAAGGGTGCTTCGGCTTGATTGCGGACACTTTCGCTTTGGTCGCTGACCAAGCTGCTTTGATTGGTGTGAGCTTGAAGGGTGCTTCGGCTTGGTCGCGGGCACCTGTTTGATGATGCGGTCAGCTATGTGGCTGGTCGCGGGGCTTCGAAGGATGCTCGGCTCGGTCGCCGGGCATCTGTTTTGATCGCAACATCCTTTTCCTGTCCGACTCAATCGTCAGGCACTAGGATCAGGTGTGCGGCATCTAACTCTGTTGTCAGATGTCGAATTCTCCGCTTTGGTGTGCTTAACTTGGTCGTCGAGCACTAGAGAACTCTGTTATGTTCGCCTCCGGTTTGTTGGCCGCGAGGCTGCTTGCTTCAGTCGCGCTTCACGCTCTCTGTTCTTTGTCGCGCCAGAATTTGGGACTGTTCTCTGTTTGGGTTGCCGAGAACAATTGTTGTTTTGGCCGCGCTAAGCTCTGTTCTTTGTCTTGTTGCTTTTGACCTGAGTCGGTTTGTGGTCGGAGATGTGCTCCGGCCAGAATGGTCGCCAGTGAAGTAGCTTCATTTGATCGTGCTTTCGGCTCGGTCGCCCGGGTCGCGAGATTTGTTTCTTGACCGGTCGAAGAGGATTGGTGTGCCTCTTCGGTTTGCCCCTCTCTTTTTTTTTGTTTCTCCGTTCCCTTTTTTTTTTCGGGACCGGGCGACCGGTTCTTTTGTAAGCCCTCTTTTTTTTTTACTTGCGACTTGATTTTTTTTTTTTTTCGCAAGTTTCTTTTTTTTTTTTTTTGTGCGACTTTGCTCTTGGTCATAAGAGACTCTATATATATATATATTTTTTTTTTTGGAGGGAAGGATCGTGCACCTGATTTGATTTGGCTGATGTCCTTTGTGTTCTCGGCTGCAGATGTCTACTCCGCCGGATTCGGTCTCCTTCCTCGGTTTGACCCTCCACGAGCTGTAAAGGATCTTTGAGAGGTACTCTCCGCCATTGTGTACAGATTCGTGATACTGAAGGAAAACATCGGCGTTGTCATTACCTCTCGGAGGACCGCCGACTTATGGTGGTTGTGATGTAGTAGTGCCCCAGTCAAGTCTGTCCACGAGCTATGGAGTTGTTGCCCTATTGTCGATGAAGATGATCAAGTCTGTTACCTCCCCGGGGTCAATGAAGCCGTCATCTCCGCACCCAGCGGTAGGCCACATCTTGCTGAGCCCGGCCGCACGACCATCAGGTCCGTTTCTCGAACGAAGCTTTCTATCGACCATGATGGATTTGATGTTTGGGATGGTCGGCAGAGCGTGTGTATGAGTCCTACACTTCTGCCTTTCTACCGAAAGTGGGCAGGCGTTGTCCTCCATACTTGCCCTGAACTGCTGGCCCAAGCTGGCTTGACTCATGCGGTTCGAGCCTCTATGTTTGCTTTTACGGTGTTGCTGCAACGTCATGCACTCGTTTCACGGAGGTCTGGTGTTCTTCGACCAACACAATTTTCAGGCGGGAGGGAGAGCTGTCAATTTCGCTATGGGATTTGCATAAGCTCGGAGGGTTACCTCTTTCGGGGGATATTTACTGACGGCGACCCCCATCGGTGGCAGATTTTACCCGAGTCGTTCCATGCCCCTGCCGGAGAGCCTCAATACCTCCTCCTTGCGTATTACGGTTGTACTGCCATGCGGCGGTCATAGGCCCCGATGGATTCACTGGTATTCGTATAATGCGAGTGGGTATCCTTCGGTTTCGAGCCAAAAGGTGCGCAGCATATAACGAATACCGGGCCGACCCGCGAGAAGACGCCGGGCTGCAGGAACCGCTGACCGTTCGGTGCTTCAAGATCAGCCTCTTCGAGACTTGGGGTCTCTGCTAAGCTTGCGGATGAAGTATATCTGGCTGCCTTTCTATCAGCGTGGCTTTGCCGTTCTGTCTTTCCCTTGCCCACCGTGCTTGTGAGGGTCGGTGTTTTCAAGGTGGCTTGTTATATGGCCTGCGGTCAAAAATTCAATTTGGCTAAGCGCAGCCCTGGCAAATATCTATCGGGGCCTTAACTCCTTTTCTCGGGGAGGGTACCTTGGCCGTATGTTTTCGCTGGCTTCGCCTAACGCTTTGGCGTTCACGAAGTTGATTCCAGCGGCGGCGACGGGACCGCTTATGATGTTGTACCGCAATCCAGCACGCATCCACTTTTATACACAGGAGAAAGCTCGTTCTCTGTTTTGGCGTGGTGGGGTGCGATGTTGGTATCCTTCTGCGGCCCTTCCTCCTGGTCCGATCATCGACAAGCCGGGTCATTTCGCGTCTCGGATCGAAGTGGAATATTTCCGCTGTCTGCAGGCGACTTCTCTTGTCTTGCGCCAGCGTGAGTCATTCATCGTTGAGCCTTACAGCCCTCATCGATTTGCTCGTCAGTTTGGGTTTTGCCAAGACCTGCCGGGAGCTTTGTTTGCTGACCAGCGGGGGACTGAGACGGTTAACGCACTGCTGGGGATGTGGCGAGCCGCGACATCTTGTCCTCTTGGCCAAGTAGAAGTACCTGCTTTTGTGAGTTCTAGTTCCGACCCAGGTGTGACAGCTCTCTTTCGGGAGTCATGGCTTGAGACCGTTATTCCCTACTTTGAGGTACCATTCTCTCTCTATTTCCTTTCGTATTCTCCTTTTTCTTGACTTTTAACATTTTGACTCCTTCTCTCCTCTTCTTTTGTTTAGAGGGGATGGAAAAAACTCCACGGTGTTCCTGTGCCAAAGAAATCTTTGCAGCCTGCGCAAGGAGATGATGGTGCAGGAGGTGGTGTTAGAAGGAGCACGCGGAAGAGTACAAAACCTCCGGCTGCTGCTAAGGCGAAGGCATCCACTGCTGCGAAGAAGAGAGTGCCTCGGCCAAAGGTTGCGAAGGATAAATTGGCGACTTCGACGCCAGCAGCCCGGACGACGAGTGGAGTCGTGATCAAGGAAACCCTTCGACAGAGGATGAGGCCAGACCGGTCGTGCTTTCTCTGCCGGCCAGCAATGCTACTTTAGATAAGGGGAAAGGAGTGGTTGAATCGCCGGCATCCCAAAAAATCACTTGAAGAAAAGGTCAAAGACCTCGAGCCTGCGCCCACTTGTTTATGGCCCTCCTCCCTTCGAGAAACGATTTCGCACCGGCACGAGTAAACCGAGGATCCCTGCACCTCTTACTTCAGAGATCCCCTTGTTAGGATCCGCCGGAGAACAGATTAAGGATCCGAGGCGGTTGGTCAGTCTTTGAATTTGACAACTGGAGTGACCACTGCGGAGCGGAGGCGACGCCTGTACAAGTGATTGAAGTCGAAGGACAAACAACCCAAAATCCAGGCGGCGTACCTTCCGGAGAAGCTTGCGATTGTTTTTGGCGCCCTCTTTGGATCGACCCGACCTGCAGCAAGGCGATTTGTTTGATCTTACCGACTTAGAGGGTGCTCGGCAACTGGAATGGGTCGACGACGGGCCTCTTGCTGCTGTTGTTGGAGAGTTCGCCATCGGCGAGGTTGAATGCCCGGTAATCGCTCCAAGTGGTGGTGAAGCGCCAGATTGGATCGGTCGAGGGTGAACTCCAACACTTTTTCTTCTGCTGAATTGAGTCCTCCGGGTGCCATACTTTGAAGGAAGAGCCCGCGGCGCCGCTCCCCCCTCCTGTTGGCGATGAAGTCACCCTTGCTGTTATGAAAGGGACTCTGAGTTCGGGGCACCAACCTGTTAGCGAAAACTCATCGAGTTCACATCCTGTGTCCGTGAGTGTCTCTCTCTTCCTTTTTTTTTTTTTTTTCTTGCTCTTCTCTTTCTCAGCTCCTGACTTCGTCTTTTAACTCCATCTCACCCCTTTTTTTTTTAGTTGTCGACCCTTCCTCTCTTGGCGAAGTCGAGGTTGCTGATGCAGCGGTCTACTCTGGCCCTGTGGAGTGGATTCGTCGAGTCAGTTTTGGTACCGGCTGACGACCCTTGTTCGCCCGGACTCATAGCTGACACTCGTGTCTTTCTGGATCACTTGAGGAGAGCCGGTATTGATACTTCAGATTTGGAGCAATGGGTGGAAAGTTTTGCTTCGGAGGCAGCTCGTTGTCAGCGATTCTTGCGGTTCTTTGGCTGAAAAGCTCAGCTTAACCGATCGGGTTCGCCATCGAAGCTGAACTTCGCGACGATCTGTCCAACAGGTCAACCGTCGTCGCGATGATTTAACCGCAGATCTGGATCGATGTCAGGTTGAGCGTGAGGCTGTGGAGGTTGAGCAGATAGCCCCTTCGTGACCGCTGGCGTCTCTCGGGCGGCGCCTTCGACACCATAGATACCGAAGCTTATGAGTATTCGCACCGGTCTTGATGGTGCGAGGAGGAAGCTGCTGCGTTGGAGAGTCAGCTTGCTTCTCTTCGCACACGGCCTATCCTTGACGAGGCCGAGACACGGCGTTGGCTGAAGTTGAAGCCGGTGGGGGCGACTCTGGGCAGAGGGTAGCTGACTTCAAGTTCCCACCAGGTCGATCGCATCCTCTTTTTTTTTTTTGAGAATTCTTTTGGCTTCTTTTTTTTTTTGTAGCTACGCTTTTTGTTCTTGAAGCTTTGCACTCGTTCCCATTACACAATTTTTTTTTTTTGCAATGAGAAGTCCGAACTTCGTTTTCTTCTTCCTCTCTTTTTTTTCTTTGCTGCCTTCTTCATGGAAAAAACCGTTTGAGGAATTTACCGTTCGTTATCGGCAGCTCCGACCCATTTGCGTGTGACGAGCTTGTATCGCGCCATTCATTATAGACTTCTTGCCACGACGTAGGGTCCTTCCCATTTGGGTGAATTTGCCCCGGTTTTGCTCGTGAAGAGCATAGGCCTTCGCGACCGCAAGTCTGAGGTCGCTTTTCTGGAATGACCTGAGCCGTACCTTTTGTTGAAGGCTCTGGTCATGCGAGATTGGTAACACTCGAAGTCGTTGTTGTGCTTCGAAGTCGCTGTTCATCGAGTGACTCAAGCTCGCCAATCGCAGCTGGCGCATTCCTCCGTCGTCAGCCCTTCTCTCATTGCAATTGTAGAGGCGGGAGTTGTACTTCGAGAGGGAGTACCGCGCCGATTGCCATAGACCAACGAATATGGAGTTGATGTGTTGGCGTTGAAACGGCGTTCAGTATGCCCATAGGGCTTCACCCGATTTTTCGTCCCAGCTTCTTTTGTTGGCGCCAATGGTTTTCTTTAAGATTTACTGGCGTCTTGTTGAAAGCTTCGCTAGTCCGTTGGCTGCGGATTGTAAGCCGTTGAGGTCCGTTGTTGTATCGCGAAATTTTTCGCAAAAACGGTCCATGACTTTGTTTTTGAATGGCGCACCGTTGTCCGTCATTATATACCGGGAACTCCATATCGATAGATGATTTGTGTTGAATGAAGTCGGCGACGGTCGCAGCCTTCACTTCTCGGTAAGCAGCGCAGCCGCCCACTTTGAGAAGTAGTCGGTGGCAGCTAGGATGTCTTGCCGGTCGGAGTCGGACTTAGGAGAGATGGGACCAATGATGTCCATCCCCAAGCCTCGAATGGCCATGATGCGACGGTCGGGTGAAGTGGTTCGGCGCTTGGTGTATGTAATCGGCATGGAGCTGGTAATTGTTTGCGTGTTCGAGCCATTTCGATGGCGCCCCACGAGCATCGGCGGCCAGTAATAGCCTAGTCGTTTGGTTTGCAAATGGAGTTTTGGGCGGCTTGGTGTGCCCCACAGATCCCACTATGTGTCTCTTTGAGGACTTGTAACCCCTCTGCCTTTGATAGGCAACGAAGAAGCAGACCTTCATACGACCTCCGGTAAAGTATATCGTGGATGAAAACATACTTTGGGGCTGCTCGCCGAATCTGGACTCGTTCTCGCAGGTCGACGGGAAGTGTGCCGTGGCGAAGGAAGTTCGCGATAGGCTCACGCCAGTCTCGAACTTCGTTTTGACTGGCTGAGATAGGGAAGGATTCCTCTATCTTTTCTGTTTGCTCTTCCCTGTTCCGCCCCTCCGCCGGGGAGGAATTACCCAACGTTCGCAAATGGGGATTTCGGCTTGGCAGCTGATCGAATTGTGCCGGACTGGCTGCGATGCCGGCTAATCGTCGGCTGGCCCATTTCGGGCGAGGGGCGAAATGGAGTGATGCTTCCGGGATTTGGGCCGAAGTTCTCTAGCTTGTCTCCAAAATGGCTCGAGTTCAGGTTTCTTTACCTCGAATTTCGCTGTGAGTTGCTTGATGACGAGAGCCGAGTCACCATAGATGTGTAACTGCGGTATTTGCATTTCGACAGCCATGCCGAGCCCAAGAAGGATGGCTTGATACTCTGCTTCGTTGTTCGAGCAAGCTTGAGTAAGCACGAACGAGTATGGGAGTAGGTCCTTCTTCGGCGAAATGAACAGGACTCCGGTGCCGGCTCCACTTCTTCGTGCTGCACCGTCGGGTACATCTCCCAAGGAGGGAGCACCTCGACCAGGAAGATCTCCTCATCCGGGAATTCCTCTGTTAATTCCCATTCAGCAAAACCGGGTGGTCGGCCAGGAAGTTGGCCGGTGCTTGCCCTTTGATTGCTCGTTGCGGCGCACGAAATTGATCTCGAATCGGAGAGAGGGCGGTGCCCATTTTGCCGGTCGACCAGAGAGAATTGGTCGCGACATAATGTACTTCAGCTGGTCGGCTCGAGATGAGTTTCGTCGAATGTGCCAGAAGATAGTGACGGAGCTTTTGAACAGCGAAGGCAAGCGCCAGACATGTCTTCTCGATGGGTGTATAATTCAGTTCAGCACCCACCAACGTTCGACTCAAGTAATAGAGGGAGTGTTCCTTGTTGTCGTCGCCTCATTGAGCCAACAGAGCGCCGACAGATCCTTCTTGTGCTGCGATATAGAGCAACAATGGGCGGCCGACGGTCGGTGCGACAAGCACAGGTGGTTTGGTAAGGTATGCCTTTATATTGTTAAAGGCATTCTGGCATGACTCATCCCATTCGAATGGCGTTTCTTTCTTGAGCAGTCGACTGAAGGGCTGACATCTCCCGGCAAGATTGGATATGAAACGCCTGATATAAGCCAAGTGGCCTTGAAAACTCTTGAGCTCAGAGACGTTTCTCGGCGCTGGCATTTTCTGGATGGCGTCGATCTTTGACTGGTCTATTTCGATCCCTCCGTGATGCACAATGAAACCCAAGAATTTACCCGGTGGCGCCGAAAGCACACTTTAACGGATTCATTTTGAGTTGAAACCGTCTCAGCCGCTCGAACAACGCTCTAAGGTCGAGAAGATGGTCCGACCCTCTGTTTTGTCTTCACCACCAGGTCGTCAACATAGCATTCGACGCGTTTGTGCAAGAAGTCGTCAAATATATTCTGCATTGCTCTCGATCACGTCGCACCAGCATTTTTGAGTCCGAATGGCATCACTTTGTAACGAAGATGCCTTTTCGGTTGCAGCGGAACGCATGATGAGTTCTTCATCTTCGGGTCCATCCGATTTGATTGTAGCCGGAAGAGCCGTCCATGAAGGATAGAGCTTTCATGACCCGTCGTCGCGTCGACCATTAGCTCCGTTATTGGCAAAGGGAAGTCGCCCTCGCCGGACACGCTTTGTTCAGGTCACGAAAGTCGACGCAGACCCGGATTTGGCCAGTCTTCTTCTTGACCGGGGCGATGTTGGCAATCCAGGTCGGGTACTTCACTTCTCGATGAAATTTGCCGCTATCAATTTGTCGACCTCCTTTTTTCGATCTCCGGCACCAATTCTGGTCGGAACCGTCGCCGCGATTGCTTGACTGGTCGAACAGAGGAATGGACTGCCAATTTATGAACTGCGACTTCGTGGGTCGAGGGCCTGGCATCTCTGTGTAACTCCACGCAAATATATCTCGGTATTCGCGGAGCAAATGCGATGTATTCAGCTTCTTCTTCGCCGCCGTGAGGTGAGGCGAGGAATGTTGGTCTCGGTCTTCGCCGTTCCCAAATCAATTTTCTTTAATTGCCGACGGTTGCTTGGCCTCCTTCTTCAAATTCGGCCGGAGCTTCCTTCAAAACGAAATCCTCTTCTTCTTGATCGCCGCCAGAGATGGAGATATGGTTTACCATGACCGAATCATATGCTCGAGCTTCGTCGCGATGGCTGCTCTCAGGGTATAAATAACCACCGGTTTTGGCATATCTTTCTTTTTCGGCCGAGTTTGACCGACCGATACTTGATTTACATCTGCCGAACCCTTCCTGGTTATTTTGATGGGTTTCGTTTGGCGATGTAGATTTTGATTGGCTTCGTTTTTTTTTAAGTGGCAGAGAGACACGCGACCTTGGTCGATTCGTTGGCTTTGTGTTCCTCAATTTCTCCCGCTCGAGTGAGAACCGGTAGAGTGACAGTGGTTTTCGCGTGAATTTGATCCTTCGTAAGGTTGCCCCCCGGCTCGGCCATTAGTCGATAAGCGTTGGGGTCGAAGCCTTCGTTTGAGCGTGTAGCCGTGCTTCTTTGTTGGTTTGGGAACTGCTTCCACGGACGCCGTTCCTCTAGTTTTGGCAGAGGAACTGTGACTTTCTCCCAGCCGGGTCGGCTGACTTTTGTGACAGCAAACCGGAGGAGCCGCCTTTCTTCCTTTGTGATTGCGGGATGTACCGTAAGATGGGTACAGCTCGCGTTGTTTGGTGTGTAGGATTGATTTGCGACCGATTTGTGGCCTTGTGCGGTTGGTCTGTCACCGGCTGGTTGTTGCTGAGAACACGACTTGAGTCGTGTTCGTTTTGATGGGCGTGATTTGCACGGAGTTTGCTTTGAAGCTGTATTTTGTGATGGCTGTTTAGGCGTCTCGGTTTGCATTGGTGGCTCGACGATGTAGCCTGCGTCGGAGTGTCCTCGATGTTTGCTGCCCGGGTTCGACCAAAGTGCGGTTTGGTTGTCGATAATACTTGGCATCCGCGAACGATGCTTCGCCTCTCGTGGAACGGACTTTTCGGCGCACACCGCCTTTTTGTTCGCCGTTCTCCCAAGTATTTAAAGCATTGATGGAGTGTGGATGGTACAACTCCATTAGAGTGAAGCCACGGTCGACCCAAGAGCAGGTTGTATGAGGTCCTCGAAGTCGATAACTTGAAAAGGAGTTTCGCCACCATGTCGCCTATGTGTAGCTTGACACTAATCATTCCGGCGTTCTCTGTCCCTCCCCGATTGAAACCTTGGATGAGAAGAGAGCTTGAGAGAGGTCGCCAGCAGAGATACCAACGTCCTTCATGGTGCGAATCGGCAGAATGTTAGCTAGCGGATCCACGGTCGATGAGCATACGATTGACTTTCTGGTCTCGATGTAACCAGGAGGCGAACAACGGTCTATTGTGATTTTTTGTCCCCAATTGTATATCCTCCTCTCGAAATGTAATGCACGGAGGGCATGTTACCTTGAAAGTGCTTGTTACGCTTTGGAGAGTTGTGGTGGAGATAATGCATCTTCCTCCTCCTTTCGTAGGCGGAGTCAGCCCCGACCTTTGGCAAGTCGTGCTTCCTCATGAGCAGCATCTCGAGCTTCGCTTCGAAGTTCCTCAGGTTTGTCCAGAATTGAATCAAGGCTTTTCTCGACCGAATTTCCAAGTCGAGGTCGTCTTCTATCTTGTTCAGCGGGCGAAATCTGTTTTAGCGACATTTCGAGGTCATCGCGATTCGACGACCGGTCGTTTGCCTTTGTCTTTTCGCTGCCTGCTTCGGGGGGAGCTGTCGAACAGGTTGCCACCATTGCTGGAGGTGCGAGGAACTCCCGGGAAGAACTCCGCCCGGTGTGGCGGGTCTTCTTTTCTTTTTCATTGCCCCACGGGCGCCGGTCCCGGGAGCTTTTCTTTGGCGTTTTCGCGGCTCTTTTGTTTGGCAGCTTTGCTTTTCGTTTTGATGGTCGCCGGTGCGGTTCGATTTCTCGAATAGGCTTCTTTCTCCGGTGACCAAGATCCACCCCCGCTGCGTCGGCTGCAGCTTGTTCACGGGGTGCGGTTTTGGAATACGACCTTAGCGGTGGTCGATGTTGTTGTTGTGAGGTCGGCTGGAGGAACCGGGCTTTGGTCGGTACTCCTTCTTCGTGGACTGTTTCTTGTTTGGCCGAAGTTAGCTGATTCGCTCGGGTCGGATGGAGATGGTATATGAGGAAGCTGTGTTTTGAGCTCCTTGATCTCAATACGACCTCTTGCGCTGCTAGCTCCATGATGCGGTCCTTCAAGGCGAAGCATTTCTCCGTCGAGTGCCCAACCCGGTCGATGGTATTTGCAAAAATTGGGATCTTTGCTTTTGGATTGGTCGCCAGGTCTTTTGATTTCTGGCAGCCTCGGTAGTTGATTGTCCGGTAGCTGATCGAGCATGATAGGAACGTCTGCGTCGGCAAAGGGATATGTCTTTGCCTGTCGTTCCTCGAGTGTCGACTTCTTGAAACCTCCCCATCAATTGTCGTGGGAGGTAAGTCCGCTTGACCTTATTGCCGACCTTGATCGGCTCGATAGTATTTGTCGCGAAAGAGGATTTTGATTTCTCTTTCGTTTCTTTTGATCACGATCAAAGCAGGTGCCTTCCCCTTTTACGAGGGTCGGTGGAAGAGGATCCTTCTTCTCCTCGTTCTTCTATTAAGTTTTCCATATTGTGAGCTTCATTTACGAGCTCCACGGAAATCTTTTCGCCTTCGGCTCAGTATGTAGCGTAGGAGGTTCCATCGCATTCCCCGTGAACACATCTCTATTTCGGCTTCGAGAGAAAGATTTGAGCTTTCTTTGCAATTTAAGCTCAGGTTCCTCCACCGGTTGATGTAGTCGACCACTTTTTCGCCCTTTTTTACGTTTAAGATTGGCGATCTCGACCGATGTTGTTCGGCCGAAAATAATCGTAGAATCGGTGAGGAATTTTCGCCCAATTGCTCCCAGCTGTCAATAGACTCTTGAGGGAGCTCGATGTACCAATCAAAGCGTTCCCTTTCGGTGACCGGCCGAATTGTTTCACCAACAGGTCACCGTCGGTGCCGGCATTGTTGCACGTCTCTATGAAGTGAGCGGCGTGTTGCTTTGGGTGGCCGTCGCCGTTAAATTGTTGAAACTTGGGAGGGTGATAGCCGATCGGCATCGGGATGTTCTGAATCCCTCGCGGTGTACGGTCTCTTGTAGGCGGCCCGATTTTGTGGTCGCCCCGCTATTGTTTGCATCAAGACGGTTGATAAGATCCGTAATAGCATCTAGTGTGAGAGCTGACGGATCCAGTTCTGGTCGGCCTCGTGGATGGCCACCGGAGCGACGGGCGGCAGCTCGTCGTCGAAGAAGGATCTTCTTGAGGTAGCTTCGGTGAGGCACTAGTAGTCGGCCGATTTCGGGTCAACTTCTTGAGAGACGCCACCGGTGTTATTGGTGGTTGTGCCCATCTCTAGCCGTTCGAACATCTTCGCAATTTGATCATTGCGAAGCTGCGAGTTGGGCATCGCTGAGCAGCCGATTCGCATCTTTATATCGCAGGTTGTTCGCTTTGCTCTTTCGGTGCAGCCTGCATTTCGCAAGTTTGTTCTTCAATCGTCTTAGCCGAAGTTGTCATTGCCGCTACCTTGGCGGTTTGGCGTCGGAGTATTTGTCCCCGACGCAACTTGAAGATATGAAGCTGTCGTTGGTGGCTTCATCGGGGAGATGGTCGCTGTGAGGGGACCCGGTCGAAGGCCGGTCGATGTTGATTGTGGACGGTGCTGGCGGGAGGTGACCGGTTTGCGGTAGCAGCCGCCGGGTGAAAATCGGTGAGGTGAGATGGGCGATGTGGCAAAGAGGGGAGATCGCTGATGTCCGGTCGGCGAGGTGAGCGGAGGGGTGGTGGACCAGCTGCTGCATTGAGCTGGCCAAAAGGTCATGGGAGACCATGACGACCGGGGAATTATCTCGTGGATGATGTTCTTTTGCACGCTGGAAGTCGACACGAAAGTGCGCGCCCTGCCGCAGAGAGGGAGGAGATGCCCCCGCTTTGTTCATATCGCTGCACCAAAGTGGGAACGATGGAACTTCTTCGGACGGCGGCGGCGGCCGGGCTGGTAATCGGGCTGTGAGGGAGGTGAGGCGGCGACAGCCAGATATGTTGGTTTGGCCATCGCCCGCATCGGTTTGGCCGCAGATTGGTTTGATTGAGGCCGCAGAGCCCGAGGCACCTAACAGGAAGTTAGGCGGCGGCGTCGCCAAGATAAATGGAGCTTGTCCGGTGGACAAGCTTCCGCCGCGAGCCCTTGTAAGTGGGGCGTGTGGCAGGTGGAGGGGATGTCGGAGCGGACGTTGGCGGAGATGCAACGGCCGATCCTCGAGCTCCGGTGGTCGAGCTTGCGATCCCACAGCCGGACGTGGTTGAGCGAAGCTTCGAGGAGGCAGTTTGTTTGCCTCGTTGTTGGTGTTGTTGTTGTTGTTGCCGTTGTTGGCGTTGCTGGCCATGGCTGAGGTTGGAGAGTTTTTTTTTGGTTGGACCGGAGAAGGAGATGAGAGGTAGGAAATGTCCCCACCGGGGCGTGCCAAATCTGTTTCACCGAAAATCCGCCCGGTCCGCCGAAGAGGGACCGGACCGAGAATATGTCGATTAATAACAGAGAATTTTTTGTGTTACAATTTGTGTGTTTCAGTATCAAGGGATGCGAAAGTACGATTTCCTATGCTTCCTCGATTCGATCTCCGTGATATTGTTGGTGAAGTCGAAACTTCGCGAAGCGAGCTTAACGTCGAACTCAAGTCGCAAGAGCGAGTGTGCACGATCTGTTGTGGCTTTTGTCGGTCGGACGGAGGTATTTGTGCTCCGTGTATCGACTTGTGACGCTGCCGGCGCGAACGTGTGAGCTGCTCGGTTGAAGCGTAGAAGCGACGAATCCGGCTAATTGCTTGGCTTCGATGGTTTGTGAGAACCTTCGTGGAGTGGCGAAGCTTCTCCTCCAGAAGGAATTTGAGTCCTTCGGTTTGAGAGAGGGAGAGAGTTCTTCACTCGTCGGGATATCCTTCGAATCAATTTTTCTTCACCTGGGCGGGGAACCGGCTATTTGTAGCCGGTTTGTGAGAGATGTTGCACTGGGAAAGGGGATCGTGATCCTCTTTTCGCTGGTGACATTGAGGAAGAAGAGGGGAGGAGGGAGACCAGGATCGTGGCCCCTCTTTCTCTCCTTCCGTTAAAGACCGAGACCGTCGTTGATTGCTGAGGTGGGCAACGAGCTGATGAAGCATCTTTGACGAACGCCGACTTCGACCGTTTATCTTGACGAAGACGCCGTCGTGGTCGTCGATGACGTGACGATGCGACTGGACTTCGCGATGGGCTGCAACGATGAACTTTGAGGATGAATAGAGCCTACCCACGATCGTTGTTTGATGGATCGATGGGTTGCTGGACTCATCGAATTTGGGCCGTGCACATTTTGGTGCATACAGTATGTAAATGTATATAAACTCAGTCATTGTTAATGCAAATAAGGTGATGTTTTTATCAGTTTAACAATATTGATGGGAGACAAGAAGTATCTCAGTCTTCTCCTGATGTCAATTTGTGATATTATAAACGTTCCTCGATGCATTCACAGGGTTTCAAATATACAAGACCAGCAGTGGACATGCTCTGCGTTTTGTCTCCCTTGCATATAACATCTCGATCCAATTCTCTCTCCTTCTGCTAGCTGATTGTTTATTAATGTAGTTGTGCATAAAAATACCAGCGGTGTCATGCAATATTGTGGTTATATATATACAGACGTTGATTTAATTAAGCTGAAGGCATGCTCCGTTGTTGATATTCTCATTGTCTCCCACCTTAAAGCTCGGGGAGACTTTCATGCATGGCGTATGTATACAGCTCAAACGTGCAGAGAAGAAGATCATAGCAAGATTTTACTTGTTAAAGAGTCTGATAGCGTGATTAATCACAGCTAGCTGGCCATGATCAGTGTAATATTTAAAGCTAAGATTGGAGTTTAGATGAATATTTATTTGCCACACATTCATGCGCGCGGTTGTTGGCAAGGGGAGACAAGGAGGCAACCCACTCGTGCAGACACTCTGGCCTCACATCGTCAACTTCATCAGATTCCTTCTGTATACATACATATAAGAGCATCAAAGAAAGCCAATTAGTGTCTCTCTTCACCCAATTCCCACATCTTCAAGGGCGAGAAAATTAAAATGGCTGTCTCAGTTCGGCGGTACCATGTTCGCTCCAGCAGCATGCCCTCCTCAAGGTCTCATCCAGTCAAGGAGAAGGTTGAAGAGAAACTGAGCAGCCAGTTGAGACAATATTCGGAGTACTCGTTGCCTTCCACTTCCTCATTCAATTCCTTGAGCAATGGTTTGTCTGGTCTCTCTGAATTGTACCAATCCATTGACGATCTCTTACAATTGCCACAAACCCACCAAGCCCTTTCCCCTTCTTCCAACAAGAAATGCGTTGAGGAGGTCTTGGATGGGTCTCTGAGATTACTGGACACTTGTGGCAACGCAAGGGATATCACGATGCAGATTGCAGATGCAGTCAAAGATCTGCAGTTGGCCATGCGTAGAAGAGTGCTGGTCTCTTCCAAGACGGAAATATTGGAGAAAGGTATCGGTACTTACATGGCAATTGCAAAGAAGATGAAGCAGAAGGCTAGCAAGTGCCTGAAAACATTGATGATCAAGACCCAGAAATGTGACTCCTCGTCCCATGTGGTGGGATCCCAATCAGAGCTTGTTGAGGTGATGGCAGTGCTGAAGAAAGCCATGTCCATTTCAATTAATATCTTGGAACAGCTCCTCTGCTTCGTCTCAAATCCTAAAGCAGTACCCACGAAGAAGAGATCTTCTCTTGTTCTGATCAAATGGATCGGTGGCTCCGGCAGAGTGTCATGCGAGGAGAAAACAGAGAAAATGAACGAAATGGAGAGACTTCATTCATCCCTCTCCTTCCTCCTCTGCGGCGGCGGCCACAAAGATATCGATACAGCCCAAGAAGAATTGAATACATTCCTTGATGGCATCCAAGGCCTCGAGGAGGTCTTGGATGTGTTGCAGAGGCGTTTGATTCAAACGAGAGTCTCCCTTCTCAACATCCTCAGCCATTAAGCAATCTCTCATCTTCTTTTTCTTGCACCTGCAATTTTTGTAAAGGATAAAAATACCATACGATATCTGTACATTATTAATTAATTCTGATGAAGGAAATGCATCATGTACACAAGAAGCTTGCAAGAATCCCAAAATTTCTTCTCAATATTTTTCTCTATTTTTTTACTCTAATTTTCATTAATAAATATACTGACCAATAACATTAAAGACCGTCAATGGCTCTCCGATTAAGACATTTTTGGACTCTCTGAGTGACATTTCGTCGAACAATCGTCTCTTGTTGACGCCCACCTCTTATTTCAATCCGGGAAGGATCCAATTTAGACTATCAACTTTGAAAACACGAATCCAGAGAAACTTGCACACAAAGGTACCGAATGAAGGGAGGCGGCTATCTTTCTCCATCCATGCCAATCTCTGGGGACTCAACATTTGCGCAGGTATGTATATATATATATATATATATATATATATATAGCAGTGCGCAAGGTTGTAAACCACAAACAAATTCACTGAAGCGAGAAACGGTACCTAGACATCGGAAATCATGGCTCCCTTCTCCTCTGTTTTCGCCTGCTTTGGCTCTGCTTCCCGCGTCTCCGAAGAAGAAGGTAATCAATCTCCGCCGAAAATACCCAAAACCAAACCGTCACCGGCACCGGCGAAAGACCCAGTTTCCGATAATTCCCACTTTCCACTCAATTCCCACATCAGATTGAAATCGGGTGCTCCAATCCCGCTCACTTACTTTCCAGTCAACCCCAATTTCTCTCGACTGTGAACTGTCCACAACTCTCTTCATCTTCCTTTTTTGGCAACCGATCAGAAGACTTATATCATACCAATTTGATTTAGTTTTTTTTTTTTTAATTTGTATTTTCTATTTCCAATTTGATTTTGTATTTTTTTTTTTAATTTGTATTTTCTATTGCATATTATTTGTATTTTTTTTTATTATGTGAATGGAAACAATATATTCTTTTATTGTAAGAGACCAGATGACCTATTTTCTATCTCCTCCTGGGGGTTGTAACTAGGCCGGTCAGGTTTTTGGAAGCCCATCCCCCCCCGGGTAATAATCTAAACGGGTAAGGGTATATATAAAAATAAAAAAAAAAAATTATATAAAAATTACATCTAAATTCTTAAATTTATCTAAAAATAACTTAAATAAATGTATAATACACATATTAGGGTATGCATGATAGAAATAATTAAGGGTATAAATTTTTAAAAAATTACTAAATTATCGGGTAATCGGGTGCTCGGGTAGGGAATACCCATTATCCATATCCGTTTCGATTAAAAGGCGGGTAATCCGGGGAACCTCCTGTTTGTTTCTCATGGGCTTACATTCGACTGCATTTAGGATTGGGACACTGCATATTCAAATTCTTGGGCTTAAACCATTCCCAAGTCTGAACAAAGTTTATGCATTGGTAACTCAAGAAGAGCTGCAACAACATAAATCAAGGGGACGTGAACAAAAGGCCAAAATTTTTACATTCTACGTTGCTGGACAGACCGAGAACAAGTCACCAACTACTCATCCTAGAAATCAACCGAAGTGTGACCACCATGGAAAATTAGGACATGAAAATGCAAAATATTATTACTTTATCTGATATCCACGAACAATGCAAAGGAAAACAGAGAAATAGACACAAGGAGACAATATTAGAAGCATAGGAAGGATCTTATGTTCCAATTCAAAATCTGACCTAGGAGTCGTACACACAACTTGTCTCTTTTGGGTGGGTTACAATATCTACTTCTATATTGTAACTAGTACAATGGGTGAACCGTAAAATACGCGTCCGATGTTTAGTGTACAAAATCATTTAAGGGGTAATTTGGTAATTTTAGGGTGATTGTGTGAGTGCGACTTCTAAAATTCCTTTGATTCGATCTCCAAATAGACACGAACGATCAACGTACGCCTTCTTCACGAACGAACGAGACGAATTTGAATTTTGCCAAAGCTTGACGAAAAATTTAGTATTCCGATCGACTCACGACAATTGATTGTGAAACAGCGGCAGGAATGTTTGTTGCTACCTCACTAATTTGGGGTGGTGATTTGAGATTTTTTGGAATTTGGATGTACGTTTTTTGTATGTCTGTGTCTCTGTCTCTCTGAATTTTTTATTTCGGATTTTGGATTTTCTAATCCACCCTCGCGAATGTGTGGACCGGGTATATCGGAGCGGTTGTAACCCACATTGACTTTTTCTGCGTAACGTCTCCCTTGAAGTGTGGAACTGCTTTAGACCAAGGCAAGATCCACATGTAGACCGATTATGTGGTTTCATTGTATGACTTGTCGTCCATGTAGGCTAATGACATGACAATTTCGATCTCAGCAGTTGCTCGATCGAGGTTTGATTGACGGCTCAATTTTGTCGGTTGACTGAGGTCAATATTTGACTTGATGCCCCCGTGCACATCAAGTGTTCACTTTGTTCCTACAAATGCCCCCTGCGAGAGAGATTTCGAGAGAGTTCGAGAGAGATTTCGAGAGAGATTTTAAGAGAGATTTCGAGAGAGAGTTCGAGAGATTTCGAGAGAGAGTTCGAGAGATTTCAAGAGAGTTCGAGAGAGATTTCGAGAGATTTGAAGAGAGTTCGAGAGGAAGGGAGAGAGAGAGAGAATTACTGTCTCCTCTCCTTATTAATGCAAAAATATTGAATCATGGATTTTGTGGACAAAAATTCTCCTCATTTCCCAATTCCAGGGGTTTGCTTTTTTTTTTTTTTATCGATTAAAAAAGATGATGACTATTAAATAGATCTGGTTGGAGCGGGTTAGGTCAGGTCGGGTTAAATCGGGTCAAATTTGAGCGAAAAGCGGTCGAGTTTTTGTTGGTTTGGTTCGGTTTCAAATTGAGAAAATAAGGAATTGTCCGGACAGATGACGGGTTCTTAAACGGGCCTCTTTACCAGTTGGATGAACGATTCGATTTATCAAACGGTTGTTATACGTACATTCTCTTTCTGGGAATCAAACAAACGGTGCTTGAACAGTTAAAAGCTTGAAAATTCTTTTGAGTTTACACGGATTAAGACTTGTTTGGACTGATTGAAGGACTTTTCTTCCGTTCCAGCACACCTGTTGACGCCCATCTGCTGAGTGAGGACTTTCAACTTAGAAAACACTATACTATTCCAGAGAAGATCCATCACAGAAGAGGATGATCAAGGGAGGCGGCTACCGTCCTGCCCACGCTCTCTGGGAGATTCACCAGCTGTATATGTATATATTTATATATAGCAGAGCGCAATCATGGAGGCCATAATTAACCAAATTCATGGCTCCCTTCTCCTCCCTTTTCTCCTGCTTTGCCTCTCCTTCCCGCGTCTCCAGCCAAGATCAGTCTCCGCCGAGGAAGCCCAAAACCAGACCTGCAACTGCACCGGCACCGGCGAAAGACCCAGTTTCCGATAATTCTCACTTCCCTCTCAACTCCCACATCCGATCCAAATCGGGGGCTCCCATCCCACTTTCCTACTTCCCCATCAACTCCCACCTCTCTCGACTGTAGAGTTCCTTTTCGATCACGGAGAACGCATATTTCTTCAATCGAACTTGATATGGGTTTTGAAGCGCAGTGATCGACCTTGAGAGTCGGATCGCTAGCTTCACTTTATAGTCGATTCTAAAAACCAGCTCAAGTAAACAGAGCTGCCTGCGAGGGAGTGTGTGTATATAACAATAACAGATTGATTATGTCAAGCCGATCAAGTAAAAAAAATTTCATTGCATAATCTGTGTTTGCCATTTGTTGTGTTAGTACCAGGAATTAAAGCTCTTTTAAAGATCTCTAGTCAACGTTTGGCCCCAGATGCTCTGAATCTCGGAATCGAGCTTTCTTTCTGGATTTTCAGGACTCAAAGACGATTGACCCACTACACAATCGATTGATTGCCGCCCTCTACCATCTTCTTCTTTCCCATCACAATGGGTATTAGGCATTTCGCTGCATTTAACCAGGCTCTGAAATTAACGAGTGAAAAGCCATATGCACGGTGCTCTCCGGCTTCCGTTCTCTCTAGCAAAACACTCACAAGTCGTTAATGAATAGGACTGAGTAATTTGATGGATGGTACTTCAGATAAACAGCTAGCAAATATAAATATAGACTTCCAAGACTCCTGGAAGGACGGTTCAATTATGGTCTACCATCCAATATATATTAAAGACATTGCGGGCCTTGCTGCGAATTCCAATCGTGTAATTGAGACTCAAACCTGAGACCTCCAACAATGATGACCCGAAATGAGACCACCTTAACTATTAATCAAGACTCAATTATACTTTAATGTTAAGAATGTAGAGTTGGAAGTTGCATAACAAAGCCACCTCTACTAGATTTGGTTCAAGTTTAAAGTGAAGCCGGCATTTTGATGTTGCCTTTTATTTTTTTTAAAAAAAAAAATTGGTACCTATGTGGCCATTGACTAGAGTGGAGTTATTTTGCCAAATAAATTTTTTTTATGTCATTTGTCCCAATGTTTTGAAAACCGAACCAGTCATCAAACCGGTGGGAGGTCCGATTTTGGTTTAACCGGTTCAATCGGGTTCAACCGGTGGTTAAACCGGATATACATTATTTTTAAATAAAAAAATATCATAATAAGTTCTAGGAATATATTAAGTACAGGAAATTTGTCTTATTATTTATTTGTTTAGAATTATTTAAATTAAATTTCTTAAACAATCTCATTTTCTAAAGTTAAGTAAAACATATTTATGAAAAGGAGAGTAGTCCGTTGTATTCACTATTGACTACTCGTGTTGTATGATTGTATCCACTAACCAAAACTTATTCTACATTAATGATGTTATGTATTTTTTCAAAAAAGTTAAAAACCCCACCCTCTTAAAACTTTTAAAAAATGAGCTTTTCAAATTTCAATCTATGAAAGCGCCCCTTATATATAACGATTTCGAAGCATGATAGATGAATAGACGCTGAGATCTATATCAGTTCAGACTGAATTTTGTGTTTCTAGTTGCTTTAGCTCCAAGCGGATTAGCTTAGTTTTCAGTTGCCATTCGGGTATCAAGGCTTTAACTGTTGACCTTAGAACTAAGCAATCTCCATTTTTCGGTTTTATCAACTGGGTTTATCGTTGTCTGGTTCCCATTATCGCTTTCCCCCTTTTCTCTTTTTTTATTTTAATTTTTCTGCATGTTCTTTAACTGGGGACCATACCTGGTTGCTTAAAAGTGACCGAGAAAAGGATACTCTAGCTGGATCCGGGGAAGACTATCCAAATTCCTTAGACAGCAGAGCTCTCCATTGGTATTCATATCGGTTGTCTTTCAGTTTCGCCTCTTCTTTCTCGTTTCCGTGGAAAATGGATGTTTTTCGGAAGCAGGCGAGCCGATTGCGGGAGCAAGTGGCTAAACAACAGCAGGTATGTGTTTACGTCCTGTTGAGGGGCGTTCCTGTTTGCTTTAGAAATTCAGATCGAACTACTATAGGCAATTAAAAATGAGGTTGGGGTTTCTTTAGTGATAGCACCAATGGTTGCTTGAAGGTTTTAAATTGTGGGACAGACTCGAGTTGATGCAAAACAAGGCGTTTAGCTTAAATTACAGTTGACTTGACTATAGACTGATGCGGAGTAGAATTCGTGTAATTCAGATTGTAGTTCCTAACTGTCGACTACCTTCATAAACTGAACTTTCTGGTCTCTTCGAGTAGGTAATATGCAGAAACAATAATTCAGATTGTTGTTTTGGCAAACGAGGTAGTTTGCTTTAGAAAATGGGTCATTATACTTTATTCAGTTAACAAAAGGTGCTACAAGCATTTACTGCCACAGCTGTAGATTAACTAACTGAAAACACCTCCTGAAATTTGTGTTCTTAATCATATATCGCAATGTATGGAGACAGTCTTAATGTTCTCGTATTCTATCTTGATAACCTTTGTAAATGCTTCTCCTGTTTATATTTCTTATCCATTGATCAATGCATCTCCCTTCTAGAAAATCTTTTTTATTTTGTTCTTGGGTGTAAAACTTCCAAGTACTTTTTCTAATCCTTTGTGATTTCCTTTCCTTTAATCAGGCTGTAATAAAGCATATAAGCGGAACCGGATTTGAAAGTTCTGAGGTAGTAGTTACTGATGAAATTGAACTGCAAAGACATCATGAACTGGAGAAGTTGTACAGGTCTACCCGAGCTGGCAAGGTATAGCTGGTGTAGTGTTCTACTCTTTGTTTACCATTAGTACTTAAAAGGCTACTTTCAGGTTCTTTAGACTGGCTTACTGTTTCTATAGACTAAAACCAACCGTAGTATCCAATGTGGACCCCTATAGTCAAGTAAAAGTATTACCAGAAATTATTGGATGGTGTTCATAATTACGTTGTGCTTTTGATAACATTTAGGCATAATATATCATTTGTTTTTTGTTTCCAGACTGAACACTTGAGCTTTTGTCCTTGAGGGTTTATTCATGTTTAGTGAAAGGTTTTAAGTATTATTCTCCTTGTAGGCATGTTTTTATTGAAGAGTTCTTCTAGTCATATCTCCTTCTTTGTTACTATTCTTTAATGCATAAAAATGATCTCTTACAAACAATTCATTTGCTCTGGACCCATGAGTGAAGGGATGGCAACAAAATAAGACCAAGAGTATCTGTTTCTCAGACGTTAAAAATCAAGCCTTTTCTTTTATCTCCAGTCTTGATATGTATATTTTCAGCTGCAATCATAAACAGGATCCAGCTTATTTTGCTTTAAGCTGATTATGTTTATAGCTCAGGGAATGACTCTTCTCCAAGTGTCACTTGTAGGTACCATAATATCGAATGGTTACTGCTGAGAGTTTGACGGTCTGATTTCAATTCCTCTGAAGGAAAAAAATCCACTAGCTATCACACTGCTTTTAACTGAGATGAACTTGTTCGTTGGAAGAAGAACTCCTCTGTAGGCATGCATATCCAATTTTTCTCTAAACTGATATACTTCAGAACTAAGTAAATTTCTTAATGGATATAAAAATATTAAAATTTAAGCAACTTTTGGTTTTCTCCGCCTAGTTATATTTCATTTTCTCAAGGATGTCACTCAATTTTTTTTGGATATTTCAAAATAGTGTACCTGGCAAATTTATTTGTTAGCCTAAATGACTAGGTGAACAAAAGAGATCTTATGACTAGGTGAAAACACGAGATCCTTTTTTCTACTAGCAACTTTTGACTTTTTTAACCCTCTATGTGGAATATTCCTACTGACATCTCCTCACATCTAAATTTACCCAAATAGACAGAAGATGTCAGACATAAAGAACTTAAATTGACAAAGTAAATTAGGCACAAACTAGTCACATAGGCAGATGTCCTACACAGTTACTACGTTAACACACTTTGGCGACCTTTACCTCTAAATGAAAATTCAGCGACTTCTCTTAATACTTATCTATGTTGGACCTTCCTACTAACAACCCCCTCTTGTCAAGCTTAATAGGTATACAAACGGTTCACAACATTTCTGGATGCAAACTGAGTGAATAGTTAGACATCCTGCTTTAGTACCATGTTCAATTTGAGTCATGTAGCATTCAAAATGACTAGCTGAAGCTAGGAGGTATTTCTACAAAATAATGAATTTCTTAAAATTTATCTTTGTTGGACCATTCCCCCTAATGTGGTCTTCTGAGAACAAAGTTTTGAATAATTTTCCGATCTGCATGTAAAACGTTATCTCTTGTTCCCAAACTTGATAATGTGCAGATTGGAGAGGTTGGAACAATGGAGGTGAAGTGGCTAATTAATTCAATATTATTAAGAAAGTGATCCGTCTTCATTTTCTATAATTATTGTTGTTTGTATTAGCTGTTTCTTTTTTTTTTAAACAAATTAAGAAATATCCAAATTTTTAGAAAAATGTGAAACCAAAACAGCAAAATTTCATGAAATGAAAGGTTTTGGATTGCCTCTTCGAGGCATTTGCAGGAGTCACCACTCCTTGGCAGCCCTAGAGGTGCAAGTCAGCATAATATATGTATTCAATCTTATTCTTAGAACCTGTGAGAGAAGCACCTCACATGATAGAGCTTGGACTCTACATCAATGATTCCACTTGCAACATGGTGCAGCCATCACAATGCCATCACAGAAATTTCACAGGAGAGAGCTCTTCCTGAATCCCCAGCTAATGATTGTGGTCGATCACCCTCAATTAAGAGGCAAAGAGAGAACTAACCTGCTCCATATTGAAAAAAACGATGGATTGAGGTCTGTACCTGTGCATCCTTGGGCCTACTTTGACTGGAGGAGCAGAGTGGATTTGTCATCGTATCTGTGAAGAGACCATATCTACTTGACCGTGCATGGTTACCCTTAGATATGTAAAATTTGAAATCAGTTTCTGGAAGGAGGACTGTACAGTGAGGGTGTCAATGCACTGGCCGCTGGAACTGATTACTAACCTGTTTTCATAGAAACTGACGTGGGATGATAAGCATTGCAAGTTTCCTAGCTGGAAAAAGAATGCAATGCATTCACTTTTCAACCATGCCCTCTTCTATTGCGCAAACCCCATAAAAGATACTATTATCATTGTTACTGCCAATACTGTTATTATGTTTTACTTTTCTAGAATGTTGGTTACACACTCTCGCCTCTCTTCCTACTCCCACTGGCCCCTGCCTATGTTTGTGTTAAATACTTGTTGTTGCTGTTGTTGCCTTGTTGTTTTGTTAAAGAGAGGAAGGACAATCTAGGTCAAAGGAACGACTGCCTTGTGTATTTTCAATTATAGATAGATGCTTGTGTGGTAACTTGAAAGACAGTTAATGGGAAAATACAAATTTCAACAGCAGGTACATACAGCATATTAAGCCTGTATATTTACATCTAAAGGCAAAATGGTGTAAAGTTTGGAATAAGTACTTGTTTATAACTAATATGATTTTTTATCTGATTTTTTCTGTCAAAAGTTGATGTTATGGTTCCAGTTGTTGCCTTCCTGATTGTTATGCCTGGTGCCATATATTTGGCTCATATTTCAGGATTTTCAGAAGGAAACTATTCGAACATGTGATACATTTATAGCCTTGGGATCTAAAAAAATTGAAGCTGGTAAGGGTCAAACTCTTATTTTCACTCCCGATATTCTTAAAGACAACAGGAATACGAAATCAACTTTATCTTTATAACTAAAGATTTTTTATGTGCTTTGCAGGGAACAAGTATTCTGAAGAATGTCTGAAATATGGTAATGAGAACACTAGTGCTGGAATTCTGGCTAAAGCTGTGTGTCTGTATGGTGAGGCCCGTGTTCATGTGGAGAAAGAACAAGAAGATCTAAATCGATTAATGTCATCCCAGGTCTGCATCATTTTCCTTTATTTCTGAGGCTTGATTCTGTTGGAAATTCATTTTACATGATTCAGCTTTACCTATCTTCAGTATGATTTGCATACATATTTGGACTTTAGTCTCATTCTTAAAAAAGCATAGAGACTTCTTCAGTGGGTCTCTTATGTTCTTACAGTTTCCCAATCAGAAAAAATTTTCATTTGGTCTGCCATTTTCAGATCATAGAACCTTTGAAAGCAATGGTAAATGGTGCCCCCCTGGAAGATGCTCGACATCTTGCTCAACGATATAGTCGAATGAGACAAGAAGCTGAAGTGCAGGTAAGCATATTAATATTTTGAATATTAATTTGGATGCCCCCAAATGGTGAACTAGAAACTTGAGTAACTGAAACTAAGAAATCAACTTCTGATCAGGGTCTAGCTTTTGAATCTCTTAATCCAGAGTAATATGCATCCTAAAAAATGTAAAACCTATGTGACAGGCAGCAGAAGTTTCCAAAAGGCAAGCAAGAGCAAGAGAGTTTGTTAGTTCTGAGAATGCTGCTAAACTCCATTCAGCTGAATCCAAAATGCAAGAACTCAAAGCAAATATGGCAATTTTGGGGAAAGAAGCTGCAGCTGCCTTGGCTGCAGTTGAGGCCCAACAACAAAGGCTAACTTTTCAACGTCTAGTAGCCATGGTATAGCATTTACTAAGAATTTTTCTGTTACTAGTTAGCTAAAACAATTGTCTTTCGGACTTTGTAAGTCAATTAGCAATCTTATTGTTGATTTTTTGAAGGTTGAGGCTGAAAAAACATATCACGAGAGAGTAGCTGCAATCCTAGATCAGATCCATGCTGAGGTGATTTTTACATAATTTTTTTATTTTTCTGCACTTGTTTTATATGTGCCAAACATAAGTCATGTGCTATGGATCTGCTTGTAGATGTTCTCTGAGAAACAACGGAGAGAATCTGCACCTCCTGCACCTCCTACACCTCCGCCGACAAGCAGCTCAGAGAAGGCCACGTATTTCCTTGCTGAAGTATGATGGGACTCTTCCTCTCTCTCTCTGTCTCCCATCCCTCCTCTAACTCTATGTTGTGTGAAACATTTTTTATGAAAGTGCACTCTATTTGTGTGAAAATATGGAAGATAAAATAACTTCATGATTGAAAGAACATAAAACAATTATCTGGTGCATTTATGAGTCACATTCCTGATTAGATGCATCAAATGTGATACACAAATGGAGGATAAAAAGTATGTGACACTGATCAAATGCAAATTGTATTGGGTGAATGAATTTCGAAATATCGTAGCTATCCTACACCATTATTAGTTGGCTTATACCTGCAAATGTCGTCTGGATGTTTTGAATTTGCTTTAGATGCTTCCAGTGGAGTGTCTTTCATTTAATTCCATGCCCTCCAAGTTAGGATAACTAAAAGGCAGAATAGATGGTGATCATTAAGGTCATGGATATAGAGTTTCAGTACATTTAATAAAGTAATTTCTTGTCAGTGCTGAAGGATCAAGGTGAGATTTGTATGTTAATATTCCTAAAGCATCACGAATGAAGTTCTGCCTATCTTCTGCAGGTGATACAGGCATTTACTGCTGAATCTGATAAAGAACTGAGCTTATCTGTGGGTGATTACATTGTTGTTCGGCAGGTATATTCTCTCATGGACTTATGCTTCCCACTTCATTTTGAATTTCCCTTTCAAAGCTGATGGCTAACTTCAATCAAATATTGTTTTTCTAATTTTAATGTCCGTGACATAAGAGTTATATTTCAATATGTTTTGTTCTGGTTCTCTTTTGAAACCCGTGGGATAATTGCCCAAGACACCACATCTGATCGGACCAAAGCTAAGTAAAAACCATATTACTGTTCCCATGATTGTGATATATTTGCCCATGAAGAATGGTTTATGACTTCCTAGTGCCATTCAGGCTTCGTGGACAAGATAAGATGTGTTGGATCGGGTTGGGCTAGATTTGTACTGTTTCTAAGCCACGAATTTATCTTGTGTCAGGTTTCTTCAAGTGGCTGGTCAGAAGGAGAATGCAAAGGCAAAGCCGGGTGGTTTCCCTCAGCTTATGTAGAGAGACGCCAGAGGATTCCATCCAATAAAGTAGCTGCAGAGGTTTCGTAGTCATCAAACATCAAACCCTACTGGGTATCTGAGGAGCAGAATCACTTGTACATGGTGTTCGGCAAATGAGCAATTGGAAAATATTCGACGTCCAGTTTGTTGGATTGATGGTGTTGGCCTTCTGCTATTTCGCCTATGGAATCTGGCTAGTCATCACTGCATTCTCTTGGAAAATGTCTGTATAATGGAGTAGGTCCATTTTGGCAAATGAGAAATATTATTAAGGAGATGATGCTCGGGAGTCACATTAAGGTTCTTAAAATATATACATGTTTCGTTATTGATTCTCCCTTCACCTCATAAGAGCCATCGGAATCAGATTAATTCTTTCCTGTATGTCGGTTTATAATTTGTTTCTCAAATTGCACACAATTGCTCTGATTAGGAATTTGGGATTTTTTTCCCATGGATCTCGTCTTCAGCCTCGAGTCTGGGTTGCCATCTGCCTTTGCTTTTGTCTGTCATTTCCTACCATTTTGATGGGTTAGTAATTGCAGCTCCTTCCCTTTCACCATGGAATTTTGCTACAGGACATTGTGGTTTCTTTTTCTCTTTCATATTCGGTTGCTCTGCCATGGCCTTTCATAATGCATCAAATCTCCCCATTCCCTCTTAGCAAAACAGGCTTTTTTGACCTTATAAACTTGCTTGAAAATTCATGATGGTGAAATGTGATACTTGGATTGAATCAGAAAATTTGAGAATGGAATTTGGTTCAATTCTGCCACCTTACTATATCAGCAGTCTATTACGACTCTCCATGTGCTTGGTGGATTGTCAGAGAAGAGAACAACCACACAATCAAGAGGCCTCCGCCTGCCACTCGAACTGTTTAAGGGTAGGTCAATCTTGTCTAGAATCTTGATAACACAAAACAACAGTTGGAAGCATCTAATCGAAATATGAACGGATTGAACGCCCAGATCGTTCAACCAGATTGCTTCTCACAAATACATTGAACAAGACCGCCATGTTTCACAGGATAAAGCTTCTTTGGGGTCTACACCCAGTTCGGCCAACACTTCTCTCCATCTACACCCAGTTCGGCCAACACTTCTCTCCATCTACACCCAGTTCGGCCAACACTTCTCTCCATCTACACCCAGTTCGGCCAACACTTCTCTCCATCTACACCCAGTTCGGCCAACACTTCTCTCCATCTACACCCAGTTCGGCCAACACTTCTCTCCATCCACACCCAGTTCGGCCAACACTTCTCTCCATCTACACCCAGTTCGGCCAACACTTCTCTCCATCTCCATTGAATCAAGACCCCAATCGATGTAAAACCAGTTTTGTACAGTTTCTGTTTCAATTTTCTGTAACAAAAGGTAAGAGGGTTTACAGATTCAATCTTCAGTTTCTTGTGTGTGAACGCAGGTGAGATGAAAAACGAGTGTGAACTCCCTAGACCGAGCAAGAAAAACTGAACTCAAAGCTCCGAAATTTTCTTCCATGTTTTCTGCTGTTCGTGGGAGCCACCCACCGACCTGTCCCAGAAAACATAAAAAGCATATGCATAATGCAGGAGAAGGGGACGAGAAGGGGACGAGTTAAGGGAGGGCAGGAAATCTGCTGATATGAAAAACATATCAGATTCTGTTTCTGGGTCTAATCAAAACCCATGATTCTCCGGAGACAGCGAACCCAGAGAGTCTCTGAAGCTGCAAAACTGATAAGTTGTTCCACTCACGTCATGGCGTCACGGTCGGCCAAGAAATAGGTTTCAGAAACAGGGAGAGGGCCACAAGCAACAGCAGAAAGAGGAGGAGACTGCTCTGATCAACTCAGTCTACTCGACCCATTCGAATTGATCGTTGATGGGTGCGAAACGATGAGCACGGAAACCCAGAAAAACAAAAAACAAACAGGCTCCCCTTCCCCTTCATTTCTCCACATCTGAAACATCTGAAACACTGAAATCCCCCCCCTCCCCCCTTTTCGCAATTAAAAGCATTTGCAACTCTGGCCGCCTCTAATTAAATGAATCTTTTTCTCTCTCTCTCTGCTCCGGTCTTCAGAGTTTTCAAACCTGTCGTCGCGATCTTAAAGCACTTCTGATCATGTCCTATCTTTGTTTCAAATCGATAACAACCCGCCATGAATTGTGCTGCAAAAAGCTTCAAAACCGTCCCCCTTCTCTAATATAGTTGTTAAATAACGGTCCATTTATTCATTTATATTCTGTATAATATCTTTTATAATTATTTTTTAGCCTTTTGGTTTTAAATCTTGATATTAAATTATTAAGTAGCACTAGACACTATAAAAAGGGCCGAACATTAAATGATATATTTTCAAAATATATTTAAAAAAAAAAAAAAAAAAAAAAAAACGTGTTGGACAAGGGTATATTTCTGTTAATTTAATATTTTTATTCTTTACCATCCCAATCAAATATTTTAAAAACCTTGGACAGATGAATATTATCCACCATATGTTACATATATTTAATATTTTTATTAAAAAAGAGAAAAAAATAATGTCGATTATAGTGAACTCTTATCAGTCAATAAGAACTAGATTGGCCTCTGATTCTCGTTCAATCGGGTCGAACTAGCCAGTTCGGTTCGGTTTTTATTCTTTATCAAACCGGTCCCGGTTCACTATAATTTCCGACACTATTTTTCGCCTTTTTTATGTAGAAACACTAAAAATATGTAATATTCAATCTTTGAACCATTGATCCAACAATCCGGGTTCGACCAAAATCATTCCCGGTTCGGTTTTTATTGCACATTACATATGTTTTATAGGTGCTTGGTAATAATTAATGTAAGGTAAATTGGGACAAGGGTCACTCTTTTGATTAATTAATTATAATCGGTCAATTTATCAACAATTTGACAGACAATATATATTACCTACTCTTCAGCTGCGGGCCCACTCCGAGAAGCCAACATTGACCGTTCAAAATCCTTCCTTCCTTCCACCGGAGGGAAAAACGTTGCATGGGTCCCATTGATGTGTCTCGAGGTTGAAGATGACTGAACTCGTGGGTGTGGCCCACAGGGAAACGCCAGGGGCACACAGGAACGCGAATATCGATAAAGATCAAAGGGTCCAGGACCACATGAGATAGTGCCTAGTGGTAATAATTGCCATTGATTGGTCGCACATCCATGAAAAATAATGTCGATTCAGCTTTACTCGGTGGGACCCCGATGGAGTCTGAAGAATCGAGATGATCATCGAGCTACGATTTAGCTATCAAAGGACCTTAGCTTGGTGGAATTTTTTTTCTTGGCAATGATATGATGTTGGGGCCCTCTTTGGATTCTCTAATCTTGGATCATTTGAATTTTAAAGCAAACCCTATACATAAGATGTTGCCAACATAATATTTTTCTCTCCCATATATATATGGACCAGTTTTTGGATCACTAGCTAGAACATACCCAACTTTTACAAATTGGGCAAGATTAATTAATGGACCAAATCATTTGTATTATCGATCGATTTAGGTAGCGTTACGTGTCGTAAATATTTTTTTTGAAACGGCGCCCAATTACAATTTTTTTCCAATGATGTGTATGGGTGATCCGAACCAGTGTTTTAAAAACCGAACGGGCCATCAAACTGGCAGTATGTCTAGTTTTGGTCGAACTTGGTTGGACAGGGTTGAAAGGACCAATGATTCGATCATTGAATATTATACTCTATACTTTATATTTTCTTAATATTTCTATAGAAAAAAGAAGACATAAATAATCCTAATTATAGTGAACCAATCCGAGTCAATAAAAACCGGACTGACCTCCAATTCTGGATCGACAGGGTTAGACCGGCCAGTTTGGTTCAGTTTTACAAGGCCTATTGGCACATAATGTACATTGTCGATTCACATACTCAAAGTCGTAATACAATTTTGACTCGCTTTTCTTCATATTATAGAGATTATATGTTAAGTTAAATGTTAAACAATTTGGCATGTTTTCTTCATATATAGAGATTATATGATAAGTTAAATTGTAATACAATTATATACGCTCACTTTTCTTCATATATAGAGATTATATGATAAGTTAAATTGTAATACAATTATATATGCTCACTTTTCTTCATATATAGAGATTATATATGAATAAATCTTTTAGAATAAGGTTGATCACTCAAAAGTTATTGAATTGACCTCGCTTTAGTACTATAGCCAGAAATTTAAGACATGCAACTAATAGAATTATGAAGAATTGGTTTATTTTAATGTTCTTCAGTAATGATGATTCTAATTTCTCCATATAATTAACAACCCAAAAAATTATTTTCCCTATCTACTACTTTTAAAGCTAACTTTCTATTATAGAAAAATAAGAAGAAAACCAACTACTCTGAAAAAATAGTTAAATAAAGTTCGATTTTTCTATTTTCTATTGAAAGATTAGTGAAATTTTTATTTTATAATATTTTCTTTATTAAGTATTATTTAAAAAAATTAAGCCTAAATGAACACTACCCGGCCACCAAAGATTTGATACCAATTAACCTCAAGTTAAACTTGATATATATTCATGATTGTTAAGGAAAAATTAAGGAGAATTACAACTCATGGATCAATTATTGGCTAAATATAGAACCAACCATGGACACATGTAGAAAAAATATCTTGTTATGCATGGATACAATAACGTCCTTGAACCGGTTTGTACAGAAAACAATAAACCAATAGTATGTTATGCAGAACAGAAAAGTATATTATGCATAACATAATAATATGTTATATATCATCAACTTATATATTATGTCAGCTTTATAAAGCTAAACACCTCTCAACCACGAAAAATTAGACCAATAACTAGTATGTTATGCATAATGAAAAATATGTTATATATAATATAATAGTATGTTATATGCCATTAACTAATATATTATACCTGCTTAATAGGACCAAACATTTTTTACCACAATAAATATAACATTAACTAGTATGTTATACATAAGAGGAAATTATATTATACATAATATGATAGTATGTTATACACCATTAATTAATATGTTATGCCAGTTTCATATAGCCAAATACCCTTCAACCTCAAGAAATTAAACCACTAACTAGTATGTCGTGAAAAAAGGAAAAATTATGTATAACATAACAGTATATAAAACACTAACTAATATGTTATGCTAGTTTAGTGAGGCCAAATTGGTTGACGGGTTAAGTGAGGGGCATTTTCATCCCTATGTTCTGTCAATATTTATCCATGATTCAATATTTAGATAATAATTGTCGATGAGTTGTAATTCTCCCAAAAGTAAATATTTACTACTCACTTTGTCAATATTAGCGTTGATCCATGGTATCCGTTATGTTCCTTCTAACCTTTTTGAGTAAAAAATGAAGTTTACAATATATAGAAGAGTAATAATGGAGAAATTATGTGGTAAAAATCTTGATTTTATATATATATATATTATATGAAAAAATATCAAAAATAAAAAAATTAATAAACATTAAATAAAATACAAAATTAAATTACAAGTGATCAGGCTCACTCAATTAGTTGGAAGGTCATTCTAGATTTTTTATTTCTTTTGTGGAAAAGAGCTGCTTTTGTCAAAATAAGCACTGTTGTACCAACTTTAAGAAATGGGTTTAATTTATTTTTTTATTTACCCTATTAATAACTAACTGTAAATATGTAAAAAAGGGTAAATAAAATTTTAATTCACTAAAAAGTTGAAATTTAGTCTAATGAATTTATAAATAAATAATAAAATAAAATAAAATCATTTCAATACATAACAAAAAACAAAAAAAAACAAAAAAAATTATATTTAAAAAAAAAATCTTTTTAGTTAATATGGCTTTATAGTTAGTCATACATGTCCCTGCAGTTTTAATGGCCATCTGTCCTGTAAAGGATGGACCCTTAATTATAACCTCCACACTAAATGACGACACTAGGGCTGACGTCAACATACGTCATTCTGGCTCGTAGGTATAAACCCAGCTAGATTCATACGGACAAGAACTGAAAATTAAAAGAAGAATTAAGAAGGCAATTAATGATCTTGAATAGAAAAAGACCCAGACTCTGCTGCAAGGATCTGGGCAGGCATCGATCAAGTTAATTTCCTCATAATAGTAAGAGCAGTCGTACTATATATTGCCGCACTGCACCAGCATGCAATATATGGTCACAGAAAACCATGCGAGCTCGTGGGTGTGGTCCTCATCGTCTCCTACCTCCTTCGTCCGGATATATATGCATACATATGGGTTTCGAACAAAAGCTTAAACCTCTCTCTGCTAACTAGCTAATTTGTCTCCTTGCATGCACAGTTTTTTTTTTTTTTTTTTTTTTGCTTTGTTCTGAAACATATTCAATTCATATCTGATAAGGATATCGGTTGCAGTACATCTAAGTAAAGAAGTCTGGCATAGACATTGTCATAATATTACAGTCGGGGAGGACCAGGGCATACATATATATATATATATATATGTATGAACTAGTATTATACTTATAATCAGGTATCATTAATTTGCTTGGTGGTTTCGTACGTTATATATTCTCCTAATGAAGTAATTAATCCGGCCCTGAAATTACTTAAACGTTATTTTCTCAAGTTTAATTACAATTAATTCAGTGAAATTTAATTAACCCTGCAGTACCGACAGATTAATCTCGAGTTATTTTATTTTATTTGTTTTTAATGGCAACAGTGCTACTTTAACCACTCCATTTGAGGGTGGCTGGTCTGAAACTGACTGAAAACATTCTTAAACCTTTAAATATTCATCTGGGTCTTCCATCGCTTATATATATATATATATATATATATATATATATATATATATATATATAGTAGTACTGAAACGATAGTGATGAAATCAGAGGAGACATGGACAAGGATGCTGAAAGCAATGTGCGTACCAGAAAGGAAGGTCGTGGAAGAACTTTACTAGCACAGCTCGTTGATACTGTGTACATGTACACGTCAAACAAATTAATGAAATGGAAAATCTTCTTCTTTTAATTCGATCCGACCGGGTAGCTCTCTCTTCCAAGTTCCAAGTCGCAACTGTTCCGTCTTTCTTTTTGTTATTTTTTTCTCGACAGAGCCTGTCTGTCTTCGACCAGGCCCCTCTCTTGGGTTCTTTCTTTCTTTCTTTCTTTCTTTCTTTCTTCTGGATAAAGCAGATTCTACATATCTTCCTCTGATCTCTCTCTCTCTCTCTCTCTCTCTCTCTCTAGTTCTCTCTCTCTCTCTGTTAAGTTCTCTCATAAGTTCTCTCTCTCTCATAAGTTCTCTCTCTCTCAAGTTTTCTCTCTCTCTCTCTCTCTCTCTCTCTCTAGTTCTCTCTCTCTCTCTCTCTCTCTAGTTCTCTCTCTCTCTCTCTCTCTCTAGTTCTCTCTCTCTCTCTCTCTCTCTTAAGTTCTCTCATAAGTTCTCTCTCTCTCTCTCTTAAGTTCTCTCATAAGTTCTCTCTCTCTCTCTCTCTTAAGTTCTCTCATAAGTTCTCTCTCTCTCTCTCATAAAATAAATTAAAAGGAGTAATATTTTTATAAGCTAGCTAGCTAGTGTGAACACAAGTGTCCCGATCAACCCCTTCACATCTACCTACCTAGCTTAAGCGGATCAATCTCTAATATATAATACAATTATACAACAATTAATTAATCTTCAGGTTTTGATCAGTTTTGTGATTAATAATTAAGCGGGTCCCCATATGATTTATATCCCTTCCCGCGTCCAACTTTCAAGCAGCTGGTCTAGCAAGTTCCATCTATTTTATAATTAATTCATCAAGAAATTAACCAAACCTCCTCCATTAAGAAACCATATATATGCATCAATTAATTAATGGAGGAACAACTGGGTGTATATATATATATATATATATATATATATATATATATATATATATATATATATATATATATATATATATAGAGAGAGAGAGAGAGAGAGAGAGAGAGAGATTATCAACCTAGCTAGTGAAGGAACCTACCCACAAGCCACAACACAATATTCTTTCATTTGTTTCAATTCAAACGCGGGGGAGGGGCCGGGGGACATCCGAATTAATTAAGAATGAGTAGATCAATTAATTAACCAACTAGAAAGGGGGATTACATAATTAATTAAATGTTGACGATCGATCCTAGCATCTTCAATGATATCTTTGGCATGCAAATTTTTATAATGTCGCGTTGTCGCGGGCACATGCGAGGCACGAGTGCAAGAGAGGCCACACTACACTACTTTGGACGACATAGGTCGACGGAATTCGAAAAAACAAATGCTTTCTAAGATTCGGATTTGTGGCTAATGAGGTGTACATGGGTACTGTTTCAACTCATGACACATTATATATCAATGGAAAATTAATCTAATATATCTATGGATAGTGGTGGCAGGGAAGAGTCTATTTCAAGGGGTCCCCTTCCCCTTCTCCTTGACAACATATCTCTCTCTCTCTCTCTCTCTCTCTCTCTCTCTCTATATATATATATATATATATATATATATATATATATATGGTAGAAAACATTCCTAAGATACCAACCTTGGAGGGTAAGGAATCACAGTTGAAATTATTCCATGGAAGAGAACATCTGTCAGAGTTGGCAAACTCATTGTGAAAATTAGGGTTTTGGGAATCTGGACAGGAAGATAGCTAGGGTGGACCCTGGACCCTATATATCTAGAGAATTAGCTAGCTAGGGGATGACCTGTGGGGATATATGCATGGAGTAATCAAATATATATATATATTGAGCAAGGCAGGCTGGCAGGGGGCCAGTGAGGGAAGGAATGAAGAAATATTTAAGAATAATAATAATTGATTAAATTAAGAAAGGTGAGATAATCTAAGCACATTTGGGTTGTCACACATGGCGGATCCAAGAGATGGAGAATTATATATATATATATATATATATATATATATATATATATATATATATGATTATATGGTACTGATCATAAAGAAAGGGAGGAGTGAGATCTTTGTCGTTTGTAATTTTCCCGGGGAGGAATGTGGTCAGACTTTGAATATATGTATATATGGGCGGGGTAATGGTGATATTATATATATGTGTCACTTCTTTTTTTAATCCAATATTCATGAATTCTCTCTCTGTCCTTGTTCCTTTCCCAACTGGACGTTCGTCATCGATCTCTGGGTGCTCTTACCTAAGCTCTTTGGGTGGAGGAAGAGAGGAAGAGAAAGGGAAAGAAAGAGAATTAAGGACCCACACTGCACAGACAGTCGTTCCCTTGACCGACATTTCCACACCTTGTTTTTCTTTCTTTCTTTCTTTCTTTCTTTTTGGGTCTGATCGATCAGACTCTCTCTCTCTAGATCTCTAGAAAGGATCAGATTCTTAATCTGAAAATCTGAACCGGCCACCAATTGTGGGTCCCCTGGATGTACCTTCTTCTTCCTTTCCTCTGGGATAGCTAGCTTTATAAGTTGGGCAATGAAACCTTCTTCTAATCTTCTTCTTCTTCTTCTTCTTCTTCTTCTCTTTCTCACCCTCCCTAGTCCCAACAGTAGTGCATGCAGGACGTATAATTAATATGGTAGGAAGAGTGGAAGGACGAGATCATTCTGTTTAATGTATTAGCAGAGACATATATATATATATATATATATATATATATATATATATATATATATATATATATATATATATATATATATATATATGCAGTAGTAGTGACCGTAGTACTAGTAAAGGCCTGCTTCAGCTTCTTCCTTTTTTATCATCGCACCCGCCAAGAGATGGAACTAATTAATGATCAAATTCAAGTAATTAAATTAATTATTTAACATTAATAAATAATATATATTTAACTGATCAATGCAATGCAAGTATGCAACTGGGTGGTACCGTAAATTAAAGCTAGATTCATATATATATATATATATATATATATATATAGTGAAATTATATAAAGGGTGTGGATGGATGGAATGAGGAATAATTAATTATGTGAAGGAGGAGAAGATCCCTCGGGGAGCTACAAAATCCATATGTTCCCTCCTCAACATGTGTGTGCTTTATTTGGGGGAGAGAATGAGAATGAGAGAGAATATATATGGAGATCAGATGAGCTGCCCATCACATGGCCGCGGCCATTATATATATATATGTCATTCCAAAGCATTAATCTTATATATATATATATGATCACTTGTTTTCTGACAGAAATTAATAAAGAGACTCCCTGTGCCTGCTTCCTATACATGTCTCCTCCTCCTTCCTTCCTTCCTCCTTTCTCAATTCCTTCCCCCCTGTTTTAATTATAAGGAATTAACCCATGCATGCCATATATATAGGTATGAATATCAGAGAAGAGAGAGAGAGAGAGAGAGATAAAGTAAGGAAGCCGGCCTGGTGCGTGGTCTTCTGGGTTCTGTCATTCTGTGCAAATATGACTACTGTGACTAGCTAGCCACTGTCCTCCTCTCTTCTCTCTTTTCTTTTCAGTTTTCCCCACTGTTATTAATTATTATGGTTTTCTTTCTTTTTTCTCTTTTCTCTCTCTCCCTCTCTCTCTCTCTCTCTCTTTTCTTCTCTGATCCTCAGCAGTACTAAGCACAGCCTCTCTCTCTCTCTCTGGGCATAAAGCGTGGCTTCTGTCTTGGTCTGGTATGAGATTTGGACACCCACTCACATGCCCAGTGTTGTCGCTTTCCTTTGGAATTTATATGGGAGCGAGCGACCGAGAGCTACAAACAAAGAAAACTACGTACGTACTAGCTAGTTACAAGTAAGAACCTCTTAATTAATTCACAAATTAAATACTAATTAACATGTGATATATCATATACATATATATATAATTATGTTAATGCAAATTAATCACTTTCCCGATTCATAATATATCAGGAATATTATTTATGGAGAAAGGGAATTAAAATTAAAAAGGGAATTAATTAACAAGCTATGATTCGAATATTAATTAATCCATGCAGGAGACATATATTAATGAATGAGTTAATGGAAAAAGAAAGGTACTGGAATCGTACCGGCTGAAGAAGAGGAAGATAGATAGATCATAGATAGATATCGATCGATTGATGGAGGTGCTTGTGGACCCGTGCAGGAGGGAGAGAGCGATGGAGAAAAATAATTTTCTGTACCCATGAGTGCACCTAACATTCCTTTCTCAAACAAACAATAGATGCATAAAGCAGCAGAAGAGGGCAGTGGGGATAATTTGATTTGTTCTTTCCCTTCTTCAATGATCCCCCTCTCCAGTCTCCTTCCTCTCTCTACCTCAGCTCACCTCCGCTCAGCAGCCTCGGGTTTCGATCCCATTGGGATTCCCTCGTTCTAAAATTTAACATTAAGCAGCAGTAGCAGCAGCTAGCAGCAGCAGCAGCGGTATAGTACACTAGCAACAGCAGCAGCTGCAACAAAGGAGCTACAAGGAGGAAGAAGAACCCGGAGCCCAAGAAATCCAAAACTCGATCTGGTGTATGTATATATATATATATATATATATATATATATCGGAAGCGAAGCTCTTTCTCTGTCTTGATCACAATCTCGTTCTAGGAATCCCACTTCATGAGTTCTTTCTGGTCATATATATATATACATCAACCCTTGGGTAGCTAGTGGTGTCTTCTCCCGGCCGGTGGTGCTGTAGAAAAGCAAGCAGAAAAAGAAAAAAGGGAACAAACACGGATCGATCCGATCCCCTTCATCTATAGTACTACTAACCTACCTAGCTAGAGTAGTTTTTATCAGCTCTTTGTCTTCATACGCGGGCGTCCAATATTCAGTCTCTAACTACTGATCAGAGTGGGCGGGGAGGATGCTGTGCAACTCAGAGAAGATGCCCATCACTACCGAATGGACACACCCTGATGCACAGGTCGGTTTCATCACTACTTGAGCGAGCTTCTTCTTCTTTCTAGTTTCTTTCTCTCTTCTTTCTCTCTCTCTCTCTCTCTCTCTCTCTCTCTCTCTCTCTCTGCCAATAATTCTACACATGCCCCTTTTGTTGGGTAGCATTTGGATTGGAATATTAGTGATGGGTTGTAATCTTAGCTCGCTTCCTTATTTACCTTTTTAACTCACTCTCTTTCTTTCTTTCTTTCTTTCTTTCTTTCTTTTTGGACTTTCTTCGAACGCAGCTCGAGCAGATCAGAGGAGCCGAACCTGCCATGACTGCCAACACCACCAAGCTCATCCCCGACCCGTCTCCACAAGATCAACAGCAGAATACTCCACACCACCACCACCACCACCCGCATCAACAGCCAGCGCTGAAATGCCCACGATGCGATTCCTCCAACACCAAGTTCTGCTACTACAACAACTACAGCCTCTCCCAGCCCCGACACTTCTGCAAGGCCTGCAAGCGCTACTGGACCCGCGGCGGCACCCTCCGCAACGTCCCCGTCGGCGGTGGCTGCCGGAAAAACAAACGCCTCAAACGCCCCTCCTCCTCCTCCTCCGGAGCCTCCGCCTCCGCCGCCGAACACGCCGTCGCCGCCGCAGGATCCTCCTCGCTCCCCACCAATATTAACCCTTCCGACGCCGCCTCCTCCGTCTACGGCGTACTCCCCACTAACACTTCCGATCTGATCCCCTTCCCCGCTCTCCGGTCAAGAGTCTCTTCTTCATCCTCATCCGGGTTCGATAATATGAGTCTCATCCCCCAGCTCGGCTCTCTCAACTGCTGGATGCCCGCGGGAGAATACCCCCAATTCAACCCAAATCAAATCCACGACGACGACTCCTCTTCTCTCCTCCCGGATTTCTCGCTTCTGGGTTCTTCTGCCTTCGCGCTTCAGACCCAAAAACTGGGCAATATTATGGGGGGTTCCAATATTATTACTAATCTCAAAGAGAGTAGTAATAATAATACCTGCCGTCCCAGCAGTACTAACGACTTCCAGGTCTTCTTCCCCAATATGGGAGGATTATTGCATCCAAACGGAGGAGGAGGAGGAGGAGGAGGAATCCTGAAAGGCGTCAAAATGGAGGAAGAGAGCAAGAACAATAGTATGGGTACTTGGCAAATTCCTAATTACGAGATCAAGTCCATGGAGAACAATATTATGGGTTCCGATTCTTCCGTTTACTGGACTAGTAGTACTACTAATACTGCTTGGCCGGATCATGCCACCAATTATGGCTCCTCCATAACTCCTTTGATCTAGCTACCACCACCCTATTTACTAATCCGATCGATCCACCAAACGAGATCATATATGGGTCTTTTTTCTTCTTTTATTTCTCCATTTTTTTCCCTACTTAATTTTCTCTTTCTTTATGGATGGAGTTACAGGAGTTCGATTCTTTTTTTTTTTTTTTTTTTTTTTTTTTTTTTTTTTTTTTTTTTTGAGGCAGTTGTAGTCTTGAAATGAGGTAAAACGGCAATGGAGGATAGATAATTTGGATCGGAGAGATCATGTCGGATCGAAGAGAATAGTCCGAGAGGAACCTCGGATCCTTTTTCCCTGTCCCGTTGTCTGCCCTTCTCTGCAACCGGACGAGCGTCGAAGGGTTTCTTCATTTCTTGGTCTAGCTAGTAAGTTAATTTGGGGTTTTTTCTTTCATGTATGTATATATAAGGCATCATCACACATGAGTACTTGTACCCTAGGTAGTTCTCATGTATTTCTTGTTTATGTGATTGGGTTAATTGGTGGGGAGGGAGGGGGGGTGGAGGAGGACAGATGAAATATTAGATTTCTGTTGTTATGAAGAGAGGCAGATCTTGCTTGCTGCAGGTCATGTAAGTGCATCTTGGGGACTAATAAGATTTCCTTCTTCTTGTTGCTTTAATTTCCTTTGAGGCAAGAGTAATCAACACTTCTTTTTACTACAGTTTCCTCTTCTTCTTCTTCATTTTTTTCTTTTTCATCTTCTTCTTCTTCATCTTCTTCTTCTTCATCTTCTTCTTCTTCATCTTCTTCTTCTTCATCTTCTTCTTCTTCATCTTCTTTTTCTTCATCTTTTTCTTCTTCATCATCTTTTTCTTCATCTTCTTCTTCTTCTTCTTCTTGATCTTCTTCTTCTTCTTCTTCTTCTTCTTCTTCTTCTTCTATTGTTCTTCTTCTTCTTCTTTTTGATCTTCTTCTTCTTCTTGATCTTCTTCTTCTTCTATTGTTCTTCTTTTTTATCTTTCTTCTTCTTCTATTCTTCTTCTTCTTCTTCTTCTTCTATTGTTCTTCTTCTATTCTTCTTCTTCTTCTTCTTCTATTCTTCTTCTTCTTCTTCTATTCTTCTTCTTCTATTCTTCTTCTTCTTCTTCTATTCTTCTTCTTCTTCTTCTATTCTTCTTCTTCTTCTTCTATTCTTCTTCTTCTTCTTCTATTCTTCTTCTTCTTCTTCTATTCTTCTTCTTCTTTTAATTTCTTCTTCTTCTTCTTCTTCTTTTAATTTCTTCTTCTTCTTCTTCTTTTAATTTATTCTTCTTCTTCTTCTTCTTCTTTTAATTTCTTCTTCTTCTTCTTCTTCTTTTTTTTTTTTCTTCTTCTTCTTCTTCTTCTTCTTCTTTTAGTTTCTTCTTTTCTTTATTTCTTTTTTAGTTTCTTCTTCTTTTTCTTTTCTTTTCTTCTTCTTCTTCTTCTTTTAATTTCTTCTTCTTCTTCTTTTAATTTCTTCTTCTTCTTTTTTAATTTCTTCTTTTCTTTTAATTTCTTCTTCTTCTTCTTCTTTTAATTTTTCTTCTTCTTCTTCTTCTTTTAATTTCTTCTTCTTCTTTTTTTAATTTCTTCTTCTTCTTTTAATTTCTTCTTCTTCTTTTAATTTCTTCTTCTTCTTCTTTTAATTTCTTCTTCTTCTTTTAATTTCTTCTTCTTCTTTTAATTTCTTCTTCTTCTTTTAATTTCTTCTTCTTCTTTTAATTTCTTCTTCTTCTTTTAATTTCTTCTTCTTCTTTTAATTTCTTCTTCTTCTTTTAATTTCTTCTTCTTCTTTTAATTTCTTCTTCTTCTTTTAATTTCTTCTTCTTCTTTTAATTTCTTCTTCTTCATCTTCTTCTTGTTCTTCTTCTTCTGCTTCTTCTTCTTTTCTTTTATTTCTTTTATTCTGCTTCTTCTTTCCTTTTTCAGTTCTGAGATATATAACACCAATTTATATGTTAAAGAAGGCTTCGATGGGCAGCCATTGCATCTCTCTACATTATATTGAAAAATTTCCTTGATCTCCATTTTCCTGTTGTTTTTTTATGAGTTCCTTAAACTAGGATCAATTGGCATATTTGCGTCTCTTAATTTTTTTTTTTTTCTTTCTAAATTTTGTTTCCTGTAGAGACTGTTCAACAGCATTACATGATCAGAAGAGAATTTTTTGGCCAGTTCTCTTCGGATCATGGTTGATCATCAACACAAGCCAACACTACCATTCCATGCAGGATCATTATATATCTAAGCAGATATCCAACACATTCTAAGATTATACAGTCTCATCAAACACATTCTAGTGCAGATCTACCTGTGTTCAAATTCTCAAAAACATATATATCATCAGATAGACCGATTCCCCTTTTTTCCTTCCACATGCATGGATGTTGTTTTCAAGCATCAGAAGAGTATATCATAAACTGCACCATGCATGACAATTTGAAGCCAGAAGAAAAAGAAAGAAAAGGAAAATTGAAACATATTTTGCCTCTAAATCGGCTAATTAAAACCTACTGGGTTTTGGATGTTATTTGAATGTCGATTAATTAAGTGATCTTACTACATTGCTTCATGTAGATTAATATGACCCCACTAAATTAATTATAAGTACCCAGTAACGTTTTTCATTAATATAACACAATAATGAGACATCTTAAAGCCAGGGAGACAAGATCTATCAGATGCTATTAATGAAATTTTTGCAGTAGTAGTAGACATGAATATGACCACTCATGACCTTTTGGTTTGTTTATCACTTTCATTATTCCCATGATCTTAGACATCAACAAAGACTAGTACCTTCTCCTGAATTATTTTCTGTTCACAATTACTATTTTTAACCAATCAATAAGTACAAGAAAACCATGTCTTTACTCTATTGGAGTTTTGTATAATTACTTCTTCCACTAATTACGTACCTAAACGCTACCTAACTCATTATATATAATTTCTTTGTTGGTCGTTTGACATTCTAACCTAGGATTTGACTTTATTTATTATACATCACAAGCAATGTTTTAAAAACCAAACCGAACTGGCCGGTCTGACTCAGTTGAACCAGAATTGGAGGCCAGTCCTATTCTTATTGACCCAGTCCGGTTCACTATAACCAGCATAATTTTTGCTTTTTTTCTTACTGAAATATTAAATATATGTAAAATATGGTGTATAATATTCAACGGTCCAACCTGGTCTAACCGGGTTCAACCAAAACCGGACGTAGTGCCTTCGGTTTTTAAAACATTGATCACAAGTGTTCATATCAACAATTTTTTTTCTTTAAATATATAGTTCCTTATCAATAGCAATAGCTAATCTATATTTATCCCAAAAAAGACTGATATGTACCTTAAAATATAAAATAGGAAACTAAATAAAAACATAGTTCTAAATGGTAACTAATAAAGAAATATTGCACCATTTACAAAGTGGCTGGCCAGTATTCATTGTCTTGCATAAAAAATCTATATAGCTCTAAAATGTCTATAAATAGGAATTTGTTTTTTCTAGTTCATACACATGAGAAATATTGTCATTCGTTGACAAGACAACACAGTGGTTAATATACTCTCAAGATCTCTTGATTTGAGTTGAGGATATATGATGATTGAACCACAAGAGGAATGACCAAATCACTCAAGTATATTCAATCAATCGAGAATATTTAAGCAATCAAGCTGATTGAATTGGAAGAAGGAAGTCATAATCAATCTAGAATATTTACGCAATCTATTAAGCAGATTGAATCAATTAAGGAAAGCCATAATCGATCAAGAAGAATCCACCAATAAATCAAGTGTCCTGATCGTAAGTAATTACCTTGTGAGAAGACCATGAAAGACTATAAAAAGAGAAGAGGTGAGGATGCAAGACAAAGACTCAGAGCATAAGAGTATTCATTGTGAGAGAGAGAGTTCTTGTTTATGGAGTGAAATTTTTATGCATCAATCTACATATCAAGAAGCCATTTTGAAGATGAAGAGGATGTACATATCAAGAAGTCAATGTAGATATCATAAGCTCGGAGAATTAATGTCTAGAGGTGAAATCATGCTAAAGAAGGTCTTGATAGATGATAATGCAGCGGACATGATGACTAAAGCAGTGCCTACTAGCGAGTTCAAGCATTGCTTGGCCTTAGTGAATATTTAGACATGTTAGAAGAAGAAGGCCCCAAGGAGAAGGGGTAAAATATGGAGAGTAGTTTCATGATGGACGAAATACAAGCCAATTAGGTGGAGATCGTTGGGGACAACATGACTTTTATCTTGTGTTGCACTCATTTGGTAGGCTACCCCGACCCGCCACTTAACTAAAATGAAGAGGGGGGAACTGAGAGAGAAAAGAGGCGTTGTGCGAGAGAAGTAGGAAGAAGAGAAGAAGAGAGAAGAAGAAAGAAGAAGAAAGGAAAGAAGAGAAAGAGGAAAGAGGCCTTCTACAAGAATCTCTTGGTACCTTGCTATTTCCATAATTCCTCTTTCTTATTGAGCTCCAACCACTATATTATTTATGATTTATTTCCTACGTGTTTGATAATCTTGCCTCAATTTATAAATACCAATACATGCTATGTGGATATGGGTTAATGTTCTATTGACGGTTTATTGATCATTGAAGAGGTTTAAGGAGGAAATAAAGCGAAGGTTCAGTAGAGGAGAAAGGGACTTGTTTGTGGAGTTTGTATTTTGAACAATTAATTACTCTTGTTGATTGGTGATTGTAATTTCTTCTCTCAATAATGAAATTGACTCTCTGCTCTCCCTGTGGAAGTAAACACGACTCGCTGAACTACATAAAATTGTTGTTTTGTGCGTGCTTAATTGGTTTGCATTTAATTCTGAGTTTCTTTGTCAATTTTGCACATCGTATACAGTGAATTAGCATGATTGAAATGTATTCGAGGGCGGGGGGAGAATCTGATTGAGATTCATCGTCCCAATAGAATTTCAATAGGAGTTATTTCCATGGTTCCTCTCCTCATCTCCACATTATTTTCCTTTCGCTTCTTAGAAGATTGAGAGAGAGAGAGAGAGAGAGAGATTGAGAGAGAGAGAGAGAGAGAGAGAGAGATTGAGAGAGAAAGAGAGAGTGAGAGAGAGAGAGAAAGGAGAGGGAAAGAAGAGAAAAAAAGGAGAGAAAGGAGAGAGAGAGAGGGAAAGAAGAGAGAAAAAGGAGAGAAAGGAGAGGGAGAGAGAGAGGTGTTAGACATCAAGTATCACCCAATGATACAGATAGAGTTACACCTAGAGTCAGACGATAATACAGTTGGCAGTACACGCTAACTCACCTTCCTTATCAGAATCCTAATTTGATACGATCCTGTAATCTTATCCTTTCCTAGTCCAACTAGGAAACAAACTCTCACAAAGTGTATATATGTACCATTATACAACTGAATCAAATACGATTGAAATTAATCATTTACATGGTATCAGGCCAGCCCCGGTTCATCGAAAAACCCTAACTTCCTTCTTCTCCCTTCCAGTCATCAAACCCTAATTCTTCTATGGCCAATCCTAATCTGGTACGATCTTGTAATCTTATCCAGCTGTAATCTCAATCTCCTCTGATTTGATTCTGTAAACTTTCCTAGTCCAACTAGGAAACAAACTCTCACGAAGTGTATATATGTACCATTGTACAACTAAATCAAATACGATTGAAATTAAACATTTACAAGAGGAGAGAGAGAGGAGAGAAAAAGAAGAGAGAAAGAAGAGAGAAAGAAGAGAGAAAGAAGACAGCGAAAGAAGAGAGAGAAATAAGAGAGAAAGAAGAGAAAAACAAGAGAGAAAGAAGAGAAAAATAAGAGAGAGAAAGAGGAGAGAGAAAGAGAAGAGATAAAGAGAAGAGAGAAAAAGGAAGAGAGAAATAAGAGAGAGAAAGAGGAGAGAGAGAGAGAGAGAGAGAGAGAGAAAGAGAGAAAGAGGAGAGGGAAAGAAGAGAGAAAGAGGAGAGGGAAAGAAGAGAGAAGAAGACCATACAAGATTCAAAAACATATTTAACGAATTTAAAACATAGTCATTTAACCGCGTCAAAACACATGTCTATTTAACGCGGAAACATATTCATTTAACGCGGTCAAAACATATGTCATTTTAATCGGAGGAATATTAACATTTTTTTTGAAAGGTTAAAAATAGAGGATTATTATGTCAAAACATAAATTTAAATTTTTAAGCAACAAAACATATTGATATTATAAATAAACATTCATTTTTATTTTTTCAAAGATTGCCATTTATTTATGTCAAAATTATTATTTTTTGTCAAAACATAAGCCGCTTTTAGAGAAAGAAACATATTGAGGAAAAACATATTTTTATTATGTCAAAACATACGTCATTTATTATTTTTTGTCAAAAACATTTCATTTATTTTTGTCAAAACATTAATATTATTTATTAATCAAAACATTATTTCATTTATTTTTGTCAAACATATTGTCATTTATTATTGTCAAAACAATATTTAGAATCAAAGAGGAAAGAGGAGGTTTAAAAGAGAAGAAAGAGGAGAAAAAGAAGAGAGAAACAGGAGAGAAAGAAGAAGAGAGAAAGAGGAGAGGGAAAGAAGAGAGAAAGAGGAGAGGGAAAAAGAAGAGAGAAAGAGAGAGAAAGAAAAGAAAGAAGAGAGAAAGAGGAGAGGGAAAGAAGAGAGAGAGGAGAGGGAAAGAAGAGAGACAGAGGAGAGAGAAAGAAGAGAGAAAGAGGAGAGAGAAAGAGAAGAGAAAAAGAGAAGAGAGAAAAGGAAGAGAAAAAGAAGAGAAAGAAGAGAGAAAGAGGAGAGAGAAATAAGAGAAGGAAGAGAAAGAAAGAAAGAGGAGAAAAAAAAAGAGAAAGATGAGAAATTAATATAAATTTTATATAATTTTAAAAAATTTGTAAAAAAATATATTCATATTATATTTTTTTTTCATTTTTTACTTTTTAAAATTTTTTACAATTTTAATCTTTCTAAATTGTTTATTAAAAAAAATTATTATTTGTATTTTTTTTTTATATTTTTTCAATTTTTATAAAATAATTAATTCAAATTTATATTTAATATAATATTGAAGAAATTTTCCAATTTTCAGTATTTTTCAAAATTTTTAGATTTTTATATTCTTAGTAGATCCTTAGATCCAAATTTATTGTTGAACCCAAAATTTGAAGGCCAATAAAGCCCAATTTCAGTATTTTTTAGAAGGAAATAGGTATTTCTTTATCGGGTATCCTAGTCTTAATGGAAATTCGATGGACACCCATTTCCTTATTGGATTTATCCCAATAGGCTTATTAGTCATTAGATATCCATTTATTATTGATTTGGATTCGGATTTGGGCTTAATGGATCATATTTGATCCATTAAGAGCCCTAATCTTCTATGGAATAAGATTTCAAGCTATATTAAAGCACATGCATCCATAATCTAACTTATAATACGCATATAATAGTTTAATAGAAAATTATAACTCATGGATCAATTTATTATGATCTTGATTTATGTACCTAGTCATCCTTCTTCCATCAACTCATGAGCTTTTAACATAGCGCATAACATTTGGTATCAGAACCGGTATCATATTATGTGTTCAAAGGGCTAACTAGCGTAGTAGATAGTTACGATCTACTCATCCTTCTTTCGTTAGCTCATGAATTTTACCTAGTGTGCCTTTAACGGTTGTATAGAAGAAATAGCATAGTCATCACATAACCTTTTACAAGGGATTAATACGTTGGCAAGTGATTAGCTATTCACGGGATATCTGGTCATAAACCTGGAAGTGGGAATTTTATATTCAATTAAAACACTACTTACATTTTTTTTTTTAAACCATAAAATCCTATAGCATGGTGGGTCAATTGTCTCTTGTTCATTCTTTGAGTCTTGAAAATGGACGAAGGAAGCACGGTTCCCAGATTCAGAGCATCTGGGCCATACTTTAACTAGAGAGCATTCGACGAAATTTTTAAAAGATGAAAAGAAGCTCTCAAGCCCGAGATATTTCGATCGAGCTTTAATTCCAGGTACAAACACAACAAATTAATGTACAGATTATGCAATTAAGAAAAAAAAAAAACTGTACTTGAGACAGAATTTGCTATACGCACCACTCCCTCGCAGGCAGCTCTGTTTACTCGAGCTGGTTCTTAGAATCGACTGTCAAGTGAAGGTAGCGATCCCACTTTCAACGTCGATCAATGTGATCAAGCCTCAAAACCCAGATCAAATTCGATTGAATTAAGCGTTTTTTCAGTCATCGAAAAGGAAGAAGAAGAGAATGGTACTCTACAGTCGAGAGAGCTGGGAGTTAATGGGGAAGTACGAAAGCGGGATCGGAGCCCCCGATTTGGATCGGATGTGGGAGTTGAGGGGGAAGTGGGAATCGGAAACTGGGTCTTTCGCCGGTGCCGGTGCAGTTGCAGGTTTCGTTTTGGGCTTCCTCGGCGGAGTCTGGTCTTCGTTGGAGACGCGGGAAGGAGAGGCAAAGCAGGAGAAAAGGGAGGAGAAGGGAGCCATGACTTGTGGTGACTGATCAGGACCGTGTCTCTCGTTTACTTTTAGTGACTTTGGTTATGACCTCCATGGTTGCGCTCTGCTATAAATATAATATATATACCTGCAAATGCTGAATCTCCCAGATAGCGTGGGCAGGACGATAGCCGCCTCCCTTGATCATCCTCTTCTGTGGCTGTACAGTAGTGCCTTCGTGGGCAAGTTTCTCTGGAATAGTGTTTTTTAAGTTTAAAGTCCAATTTGCGTCCTCGGTGGATTTTCGACGAAAAGTCCGCAAATGAGTCGAAATATGTCTTAATCAGCTACCATTTCATCCTCAAACATCTGCAATGTTTCAAATCTAGTGGTCAATAGTTGAAGTTTAGATAAACGTACCCTTAGAGTTCCTTCAAATGTTGTCTCCAACTTCTAGTAATGCGTCTTTGGCAAACACGCAAGTGAAAATTAGTCTGAACTTCCTGGATCCACACCATTGAAAATGGTTTTTATGGCTCTAGAATTATAATTGCAAACTGATATTCCTTTGTAGTCCATAGAATTTCTGACTTTTGAATTGGTCTATTGGGTCCAAGAACAATTGGAGGAATGCACCTGGTAAAAACCACCTTCCACGCCTTCTCATCTATGGCCTTGATAAAAGCTTTCGTCCAAGTTTTCTAATAATCATAATTTATGAGTTATTCTATCTAGGAGCGGAGGAGGACGAGAGAAAATTTGTTTCCTTCATAGTGGCTATCTCAGCCTTCTCAAGATCCACTAACACTTGTTTGGTGTCTGCTCTGATATTATTTGAAAGTCCTGGGTAGACCACGCTAGCCAAGACACCGCATATATAAGCAACTTGGTAAGAGACATTTGATGAATATCTGTATTCGCCCTCAATGATTTTCACGTCAGAGCTAGAATTAATTTCAAGTTCATTGATGCCAGGGGATCACGAATCTTGTTGGTTCACCAAAAATCCCCACAAGAACATAAACCTTTACTGAAATGGTGGTATCTGCACCGATCTCTCAAAACAATCTTACGATCATAGATCTCAGACAACATTTTTGCAGCCTCATGGCAATCGGCACAAACGCGGAGGTTCTTCTTAATGCGAATGGTTCCTCTGGGGCTGCTGTTGATGAGCCCAAAAGCAATAGCCAGCTTTTCACTATGGTAAGAAAGAGCTGCGCCCTTTTCTTCTTCATCCATGTCGAGCAACACTAGGGTCGTATCTGGCTCGTAACCAGCAACAGTTAGCTTCTCGGACATTTCACCCAACATGTTATAGATCTCTTGGCTCTGGGGATGTGAATTATCTCCTGCAACAAATCTGTGGACTGCACCTTTTAAATCTACCAAGCTGCAACCCGGTGTCTTGACAACCCCTCGTTCTTTCATTAGTCTCCTCATCTCAGCAACATCTTCCCACCTACCTTTATTTGCATAAAAATTAGCTAAGAACACATAACGCCCACTATGATTGGGTTCCAAATCAATTAGCCGTTTTCCTACTTGTTCTCCCAGTTCGAAATTCCCAGAAATCCTACAAGCATTGAGAAGTGCACCCCAGACAGCGGCATTTGGTTTCATTGGCATTGTTTTAACAATCTCTTCTGCCTTCTCTAGCATCCCAGCTCGACCATATAGGTCAACCATGCAACAGTAGTGGTTAATGTGTGGTTTTAACCCATAGGCCTTCGACATAGAATCAAAATGCCTAACCCCTTCATCTACCAACCCAGCATGACTACAAGCATTCAGGACTCCAATGAAAGTCACCGCATTTGGTTTAACTCCACTCATCTCCATCTGAGAGAACAGGTCTAGGGCACTTTCCCCCTGCCCATTAATGGCCAGCCCTCCTATCATGGCACTCCAGGTTAATACATTCTTCTCCTCCAGGCCATCAAAAACCTCCACTGCCTCGTCCACGCACCCACATTTCAAATACATGTCAACAAGGGCAGTACCTACTCTAACGTTAATGCCAAAGCACTTGGCCACATACCCGTGGAGCCATTTCCCCTGCTCTACTGCTCCTAGATGTGCACAAGCAGAAAGAACGTTCACCAACACGCTCTCATTAGGCTCCACCCCTTCGTCTAACATCTTCCCGAACATTTCCAAAGCCTCCTTGAAGCAACCATCTTCCATATACGCATTGATCATCAAACTCCACGAGACAACATGTCTTTCCTGCATTTCATCGAACACTTTGCAAGCAACATCGAAAGACCCGCACTTTAGATACCCACCCAGCAAGATATTCCAGGACGCTGCGTCATACTCCGTAATAGCATCAAAAGCGAGTCTCGCAGACTCCATCGAGCCGCAAGACGAATACATGTGAACGAGAAAATTTAAAACACGGACCTGGGACGAGAACCCGAACTTAAAGACATGAGCATGGATAGCTCTGCCAAGTGGAAGTGAAGGAATTCTGGCACACGCCTTCAGAAGAAGTGGGAAAGTGCGCCTATCCGGCTTAAGGAACGAAGATTCCAGAAAGCGAATGTAAAATAGAACAACCTCGAAGGGATCCGGACCGGATGCGAGAGCAGAGAGGAGGGTGTTGGCTACGAAAATGTCGGGTTCGGTTATTTGATCATAAACCTGACGGGCGTATGGAAGAGACCCCTGCGGGGAAAGAGCGGCAAAAGAGAGGATACGAGACGCGACGGAAGTACGCCGGAAAATGCCGGTCACGCACGTCTGAGCATGAATTTGATGGAGGTCTCTGATGGTCCTGCATGAGGAGAGATAGACGAGTACTGGGTGGTGCGCCAAAAGTTCCGGAGAAGGAAACCATATTGGTGCCTTTCGCTCGCGGTTATGAAAATGCCCCTCAACTCCGTCGCGCGGAGGCGGCATAGACGGCAGACATGGGAGAGCGGCCATGGAGTACACAATCGAACGATTTGAAACTCAAAAGTCGTAACTAGACGTGGAAGTATAGCTAAGCTGAGAGCCAGCGTATCTAGAATAGGACGCACCCTAGTGGAAGAAAACAAGACATATAGAGATGTATAGAATGGAATTATTTTAAAATGAGGTTTTTTAATTAATTTTTTAAAGGTTTTTCATAGTTTATTTTTAATAGAAAATTTTGTTTTATTATTAATAAAGAGTTAATATTTAATATTTTTTTAAATTCTGTAACTTAAAAATACAAATGAGTTGGCTCATCTAACTTCTAGTCTACCTACCCACAAAATTGAGCTAGGCTTGATTAACTAAACAACATCACTTGGAATTCATGTTTGATTAGAGTTTGAAATAATTCGAGTCAAATTGAGCTTTTTTCGAATTAGAGCTTGAACAATTTGCAAGTCAACTTGGTTTGGTTCCATCCCTAGTCGTAAAAGATTTAGAGTCACTACCAGAGGAACTTTTGGTGCGGCCAGTCCTTGTGTGACACGTTAGTGAGCACGTAAGTCTCACATACTAAGTCAACCATTGAACTAGCTTCTCAGCCCAATTATAACAACCCAGTTTCTAATGTCTGAGATTCAACAAAATGTGAACTAACCCCTCTTAAAACATGATCCCGAAGCATTCTCCCCCCTCCATCTTTGTTTCACCCTAGGGCACTATTAATGCGATTTTGATATGATGGAAAGACTTATAGCCCCAAAATACGTGTTTGTGCTTCTAGTTTTTTAACCATTCTCCCTCTTCGTTTAACCTAGTGCACTATTATTGCGATTTTGATGCTACAAAAATTCTCAAAGACCCAAAATACATGTTTGTGTTAGTGCTTCAGTCTCGGAATACTCAGTTTTTTCTTCTCCCTCTATAAGTTTTATGGTTTTCTTCGACTTTCTTCTTCAGACACTTTGTGTCTCTCGCTATCTTCACATCCAAGTTCGTGTAACATTACAATGGCTCAGCTATGTGTGCATCTTTTGTATTAGTATTTTGGAGGGCCTATTGGTTTGCTTTATGTGTTTTTTTGTTGTGTTTGCTTCCTTGTATTAATATTTTGGAAGAGCCTAATTGGTTGGTTTTCCTTAATTGGGTAGGTGTGTATGAGAATTTTAGAGGCAAAGATATATGCATCGCTATGGCTTAGAACGTTTATATATTGTTGCATGTCACAACGGTGGTGCAATATGTTTATACGTTTGTGAAACCTAAGATTGATGTTTCTTTCCTTAGTTTGAAAATTATTTTAAAGCTAAAAAAATGTTAGTATGCATATTTGCAATGTTAGGATTATTCAATTATAACAAATATTTATCTCTCTCAAAAAAGTTAATAGTATTATTGAGGTCAGTGTCTTGTTATTGCATTTTTCTTAGATGATGTGGCTCATCTTTAAGAGTTGTTATGTTTGCTTATTGATTACCCACTGCCAATTGTACTTCTTTCATTGAATAAGTTGTGATTTATGGTATTGTTTTTGTTGTAGTTTCACCATGCGTGAAGATAAAGAAAGTATAGAAATGGACAAAGCTAGAGGGAGCACCGAATGTAGCCCACATTACTTCATGGAGTGATGCAAAGTCTAGACCTTAGAGAGGCCGAGGTAGAGTTATGCATTAGGAAGACCCCCTTTGGGCACTTCTTAGATTTGAAGGATGGGCACATTGAGGAACCCTGTCGCATTCATTGTGTGGTAGGGGGTGTAAACGGGAAATAATCAAAACGGGTAAGGATTATTTTGTTACCTATTTTGATTACCCTACCCGTATTTCGTCACCCGTTTCGCCCGAATAAAAATAATTCATTCCGTCACCCAAATATTTTACCCATTACCCGCTGGTAACGGGGTAATCGGGCAAGTAAAGGAGACCAGCTACACAAATCTCCGCTGGAGAATGAGAATCCCCTAGCGCGGTGACCTATTTCAGAAGGAACCAAAAAAAGAAGAAAAAAAAACAGAAGAAGAAGAAGAAGTGCACGGCAAGCTGAAAAGTGATTCCTGAGACCACCACAGCCACAAGGAGGAAACCTCCGAGACACAACCACAGCCACATGATGAAGACTCTCAAAATCCCTATTCTCTACTACCAGAAAGCTTTATGATTTGAATCAGAAAAAAAGAAAAAAGGGGATAAATAGCATCGTGCCCTCGTCAAGGACAACCTTATGCGGAGGAGGGGAAAGGCATCGAGAGCGGAGAGGCGTCCGGGGAGGCGTCGCCATGTTGGTGAGGAAGAAATGGAAGTCTGGGAAAGAGGGGGAGTCGGGAAAGAGGGGGAGTCCGTCGAGTCCGTCGAGTCCGTCGAGTCTGGCTAGTATGCTGAGTCCGTCGAGTCTGGCTAGTATGCTGAGTCCGTCGAGTCCGTCGAGTCCGTCGAGTCTGGCTAGTATGTCGAGTCCGTCGAGTCTGCCCAGTATGTCAAGTCCGTCAAGTCTGCCCAGTATGTCGAGTCCATCGAGTCTGCCCAGTATGTCAGGTTTGCTGAGTATGTTGACTCTGTCGAGTATGTCGAGTCTGCCAAGTATGTCAAGTCTGCCGAGTCTGCCGTGTCCGTTTGAGTATGAGCAGTTCACCCAGTCCATCGAGTCCACCGATTCCGCTGAGTTCACCAAGTTCACCGAGTCCGTCGAGGGGTCGGGATCTACTGCGAACAAGGGTTGTGCGTACCAATACGCAAAGTCAACAAGAAGGGGTGGTAAGCATAGCTAAAATAAAAGTGATGCTAAATAAGTTTGCCTTTAATGAATAACCTTTTTTAAAAAAAGCCATTGCACGCACGCGTCGTGTGCAGGCGTGCTTCTATTCATTGTGCATATCGATACGCACAACTTTGTTTGCAGTGGATCCCAACCCTCCACTAAGTACGTGAAGTCCCATTGAGCTGCAAAGCCTGTCAGCCCCACCAAGGTCGTTGAGCCTCACCATGCCCGCAGAGCCCCACCAAGCCCGCACCAAGCCCGCAGAGCCCTCACCAAGCCCGAAGAGCCCCACCGAGCTTTGCTGAGCCCAATTGATTCTGTCAAGCCCTACAAAATCCGTCGAGCTTCGCTGAGCCCGTCGAGCCCCACCAAGTCCGTTGTTCCCCGCCAAGTTCGTTGAGCCCACCGAGCCCCGTCAAGTCTGTTGAGCCCGCCGAGCCCCGTCAAGTACACTGAACCTGCTGGCCCCGTCAAGTCCATCGTGCCCCGCCAAGTCCGTCGATCCCCGCCAAGTCCGTAGATCCCTGCCAAGTCCGTCAAGTTCGTTGAGCCCCACCAAGTCCACTGAGCCCGTTTAGTTTGTCGAGTCCATTGAGTCTTTCAAATCCATCGAGTTAATTTAATTTAGGAGGATTAGGGTCTAGGGTTGATTAGGGATTAGAGTGAGTCAATCAAGGAGGACAAGGTCCTACGAAAGTAAACATGGACTCAAGCTTCGTACCATTTATATATGTAAAGCGATGTATTTATATTATATACATAAAAATAAAGAGCACTTTAAATGTTAGAACAAAGCCAAGTCCAAATATGCATAAGATCCAGCTCAGCTCATGAATAGAATCCCAAGTTCCATTTTAGTAACACAGTTCGATAGCATGTTCCAGTTTTTAAAGAAGGCTAGCGTACACTTACATTCAAATTTTAAAGAAGAAATTAGGGGTATTTTTATAAATGTGAGTTGAAACCTTATTTACATTCAAAAAAATATCACTCACATTTCTCAACATAGATATGTATATAAATATATATATATATATATATATATATATGAGAATAAGATAAAATAGGGTGAAAAATGTTAACAAGATGAGGGAAATTAGAATGGAAGAAGAGAAAAACAAGGAAATATGCAAGAGATGAAATAGGGAAAAAGGGAGGAGAGAAAAATGGGAAAAGACAAGATAGGAAATAGGGAGTAAGATTAGTAAATCTATTTTTTGAGAAAAAAAATGAATAAAAAGAATAAAAATATCTTAGTATTAACGATATTGAAATTCAAGACAAGGAAAAAAGGGTGACCAAATGAAAGAGAAAACTAGAGAGAGGAAATGTAAGTTTATCAACTTTCCCAAGATGCAACTTCCAATGAATTAATAAAATAAATCAAATAACAAATAAATTAAAAGTCATATTTCAGAATAATTTAAAATTATTAATGTAATTATATTATTCTTATTTTCATGAAACATTAATAATTAGGGCTTCTTACCAAAATAAAATATGAAAATACACCAAAACAAAAGAGAGACAATAATATTTCCCTCAATGAAACATTTCGCCCTAGCCCTAATCGATCAAAGTCAACGCAGGAGCCAGATATAGTGGAGCCCGGATCCGCTGGCCATATTGTAGGTAGCCACAGCGAATCACGGGGCGCCAAACACATGGGACCCCTGTGCAGCGCTCAGTTGGCGCCCTGTGATTTGTAGCTACCTACAATATGGCCCGCGGATCCGGGATCGATATAGTGGAGTCAAGCTAAATATAATAGAGCCAAATATAGTGGATCCAGATGTAGTGGAACCAAATATAGTGGAGCCATAGTGGAACGAAAAATTATAGAGCCATAGTGGAGCTAAGTGGACAACTTGTCACATGAAATACAAGAGGCTGCATTTTTATGAGTTAAGCGGTATTAGAATGCCACCTTTTCTAGATTTACATAATAGGGTGGCGTCATCAAAATGTTGCTTTCACTTAAGATAATTTAGGTTGAGGTGGCATGAAAATACAACCTCTTTTAATTTTTTTAAAAAATAAAACAACGACACGCTCACGTGTAGTCACGCACGCCAATGTGTCACCCCTGGACAGGATTAGTGATGAATGTTTCATTTTAGGAAATATTTTTGTCTCTCTTTTATTTTGGATTTATATAAGATACTTAATCCATACCCTTCATTTGAAAAATATTAAATTTAAATACTATATTTTAATATTTTAAAATTATTATATTTTACATTATTAAATTAAAACATCATAGTTTATCTTAACATATGTTTCTAAAGTCAAAACTAGAAAGATAAAGTCCATAATAGTTTTTTATTACAATATCTTAATATGTTATATTTTTCACATATAAATTTCACAAAGTGCTTTTGTTTATCATTTTTTTCTTTTTCTCTACGCTAGAATGCTAATAAATTATTAACATTTATAAATGATAATTATTTTTGCCTCAAGTTTTTTCTTAAACCCACTTTTCCTCGAGTTAACAAAAGGCAAAAAATGGAACTACAAACCATTTGATTTTGTTCTTTAACTTTGGCCGGTTCCTTGGAGAGGGCGGCAGTTTACCGTTCAGACCGTCGGGCTGAAATTTAGGTCCCAGTGGATGTGGCTGAACCGCTGGAGTTTAAAACCGGCGCCCTTTTCCCTCTCTTAAACCCTCGCAGCATCTCCCTCTTTTCCTCCACTGCCGATTCCAGAGCATAATGGCGAGCCGTTCAATGGCAGCCGTGGAAGTACCTGTCGTAGGTAGTGATTCAGTACGGTGGACCGAAGTGACCGTGCCTTCATCGCTGCAACCGCTGTCGGAGGAGCCTTGTGGACCGCTCACCGTAGACGCTGCATCTTGCCACATCTTAAGGGACAACACCTACGTTATATGGTAGTCCTTGTTCCTTTTCCGACTCTGCCTTCTGTTTCTCACTGAGTCCTAAAAGCTAAGAAACGCTCATGTTGGAGGTGTGGAGGGCATTGCTTGTGTTTCCTCACTGCTGTGTAACGGTGGAGTGGCTTGATCGCTTCGATCAGTTGAAGTTGAACGGATGCTAACCTATCCAACTGTACAACGTTCAGCTTAGTCGAGAGTTTTTTTTTTTTTTTTTTCTGTAGATTATTTATAGTTAGTGTTGTTGCTTCTGTGTGCTTGCCTCGACTTACGAGACAACCGAAGCACATCGGTGGAAGCCCAGGGCCTTTTAGTAATTTTATATAAATCATTCTCGTTGTGAAAAAATTGGCTGTAAAAATTCGGCTGCTTTGAAAATTGCATATCAATACTTTCATTGTCGTCAAAATTGTAGGCGAATTCACAAGAATCAGTCAAAGACACTTGAACTGCTAGAACTTACACCATGCAAAGAGATTCCGAAGACAGGGTTGCGTCTTGTTTTTGAGGATTCACTTTGCCCATTTGCTTTTATATGTGATAACGAGGTATACCTTTCTGTTTAATCTATTTCAAAGGTCTCTATATCTCTAGAAGTTAGAAAAATCTGAACTTCATGTGCCATTTTTTGTTTCAGGCTGGTACCAGAGCTGAACAGGCATATTGCTTGTATATATTAACCATCTCTGGAATTGCTTATCTCCTCAACTTAAGGAGCTTTGCTTCCTATGTATCTGGTTCTATCTTGTGGCAAAATGATATCGAGGAGATCGATGTGCAAGCATATCAAGTTGGGTGTATAATTAGTGTGAGAGCAACTTTTGGTTGCTTGCTGGTTGGCCGCCATGATGGATCAATCAGCTGCTTTTATCTTGGCATTGCTAGCCAAAGCACTCCAGGTAAATACAATGTTTTATCACTTGTAATTGCGCATTTGTGATACCTTTCATGTGTGTTACGTCCTCTTGATCTCTTTTGGAGTGCACACATTTGGTTAGTTTTATTAAGAATCAATTCTCAGAAAAAAAAAGGGTCTTGGGCTTTAGCTCAGTGGTCCCATGGGAGTTATTGCTGCGGGGGGTCTTGGGTTCGGGTCTCCATTGTAGCATTGGGAGTAAAACTTGTAATTGGAAGTAAAATGTATTCACCTACCTCAAAAAAAAAAAATCTCAGAAAAAAAGGTTTAATTAAGAATCATCATCCAACTATCTAGAGATAGGAATACACCTTATTCTTTCTCTTAATTATTGTTTTACTGCTGTAGGTTTTTTGGTTTAGATTCTATTTATATGGTTAACTCTTGGTAATTTCACACACTTTCTTGGTAAAATGCAGGTTTTGTGCATGATCTGCGAGATGATGCTGGAATGGGGCGCCTTTGGGGCCTTGTTTCAAGGTTATATCTGTAACATCAATATTTGCACATAATTCAATGTACATGCTAATTAAGCTTTTTACTGATATTTATCTTTGTTTTTATTTTAATAAAGAAATTTAGATAATGGTTTCAGTTTTAATATATGAACAGCCTAAGGTAATTTACAGTCAGACATTCTGTTGTTCTGGCAGAGTTTCTATAGCACAATGTTTTAAAAACCGGACCAGCCACCGAACCAGTAGTATGTCCAGTTTAGGTCGAACTCTGTTAGACCGGGTTGGACCAATGGTTCAACCATTGAATATTATACACTATAATTTATCTAAATTTTTTTGAAAACAATAATTTGCCTAAATTGTTTTGAAAACAATAATTTGTCTAAATTTGATATTTCTATAGATAATAAGACAAAGAAGTGCTTAGTTGTAGTGATTTATAGTGAACGGGACTGAGTCAATTAGAACCAGAGGCCAACTGGGTCGGACCGGGCGAACCGGTCCAGTTTCTAAAACACTGCTATAGCATGTAATGAGAAGGGGATCAGGTTATATGAGTAGTGGGGGCACTCATTTTAAGGAGTACAACTTCAGTGCTATCTTACTTTTCCAGCTATATCTTGTAACTTACACTTTCTTAGAATAGTACCTTGCTGGAATCGAATAGCATTGCTATGTGGGAGAGTGAGACAGTGTACTCATATAATGCGATCACGACTGTTTTCATTGTTAAAATTTTGTATTTCACTTTCTTCTATAGGTGGATAAAACATTGACATTGCTAAGTTTCGATATTACGAGCACTAAATTGAACTATGTTTGTCTAATTTGGGTTGCTTTTATTTGATTAATCTTGTTCAGGAGAAGTCATCGACCTGGTTAGTTTGGTCTAATCGCCATTTGTGGGTGCAAATGTTATACCTTGCAAGAAGCTTGAAAAAACTTAGTCAAATAGTTGTTTGCAAATTCCTTCATTCTTTATCTTTTTTTTTTCTGACATTTTTGACTCGTAAAATAGTCAGTATTTTCAGCACTTTATACTGCATTTTTGTTGATCAAGCAACTACAGTTTGTTTGCTTTGGAGTGACAACAGTTTGTTAGCTTTGAATAGATGAGATAGGATGAATTCATCTTATTTTTAGTTATACTGCTCTGATTCAGTTACGTTGATTACATGTCTCACGTTGCTTCATGAAGTATATATTCACCATTACATCTAAGTGTTTCCTTGTCGTTCAGAAAGCAAATAGTCGATCAACCGAAATGCAATATGATTGTCATCCTCTCTAGAACATGGAGAAAGATTTACTTTTTTGAGCAGAAATAACTTGGATTGGATCCTTGTTTCTCTTGAGCTGAGTTTTGGTGCATAGCTTGTTACTTCCAGCCTGAGCTTCCTGGGAAGCTCCATAGGATGGTTTTAGTTGGATCTGCGTGTCTCATTTACAATGGGGCCGGTCTGCGAAAGGGCGCGACTGTTGGGTACAAGATCAGAATTTTACAAAGTTATGGGTCACTATCTAGTTGTTCCTTCGATTCAATCTCCATGTGTCGATTTACGCGAGGACGATTTGACTTGTCACCACACGAACTCATCACAAGCATTCTGGTAGGCGAGCTTTAATTTGTTGAATTGCATTCACCTTGAGCTTGATGGGGAATTTGTGCCCTGGTTGGCTAGGTGGTGTTCCAAGAAGCGTCAAACGATGTTCTTGACGGTGGTCAAGGAGCTCGATGGTCTGGTTCTTTTTGCCTTCAGCAAATTTGTGTAACACTCCTGATTTTCTTCTTGGCGAACAATTGCTGGAGTCTTCAATTTAATTTTCTACAAGCTTCAACAACATGTCGATCTTTTTTTAATGAGCTTCAACAACAACACTTCGTTCCCTGATGCCAAAGTCCCCCTTCAAGCTCCAAATGAGCTTGTATTTATAGGTGGGTACAAGGCTAACTTCCCCTTCCTTTTCTCCTCTTCATTTGAATCCCAGCTAATGGTGTTTTGCCATGTGCCAGGGGCCTATCCATGGGAGAGGTCCATGGGGTGGTTAAGCTTGATTTGCTCAGCTGTGACACTTGGCAGAGGGTAAGTCCAGGCTTCACCAGATTGTGCCAAGTGTTGAAGTCCAAGTCACCTTTTTGTGAGTCATCCTTTGAGTGTGGTGATCTTCCATTTGTTGAGTGTGTACATCTATGCCACTTCCTCCATGCTTAAATTTTCATCTCAGCCATTTGTTCTTTTGATGATTGGGTCAAAATTAAGCCCTTGATCTAAGATCTGATTTTGACAATTGACCAATTTCTAGTCAATCCTCAATTTGTAGAGGTATGTGTTGATTTGACCTGATTTGATTGAAAAATCAGGTCGATGGAACCCTTGATCATGAGATCAATTTTAGACCATTGATCTCATTGATCAAGTTTCCATGTCTACACCGTTTTAAAATTTCTCCATAAATTGAATGGTGCACTGACTGCTCTATTTGTTGTGGAAATTGATGCAAAATTGTTCTGCCAGTGAATTGGATTTAGAAAAATGGAATTTGTCGTTTCTAGTCAAGTGATCACTTTTATTTTTCTACTTTTTATTTGCTACTCTTTTTTTTTGCAATTGTTTATATCAATTCTTTGGATTTCTTCAGTTTCGCTTTCTCGGCTAGAGGTCCTTTTGTTTCTCCAAGTTTGTTATATATGACTTTTAGCATCTGTGATGCAGGGGCAAGGTTCAAAGCCCAGTGCAGGATTTAGTGGTATCAGAAGTGCAAGGGAGGAAATTGCTGTTTGTGATCCATGAGGATGGATGCTTACGAGTGTGGGATCTGCTTAGTCATGTTAGACTTTTTTCACAAAACACAAGCTTACCCGAATTTCCAGGCAATCCTATGTTCATTTATTTAATTTCTATCGCGTTGAAATGTTCTATCCTTCTGTTATTTTTCTCAACTCATTTCTTTAGACAAAGACTTGGATTTTATTCTTTCCCGGGGATAAATATTTCTCTGAACATGTTCTATGAATCAAACTTGTGTGAGTTGAAATTGAGATACTAATGGAGGTTCTTCCCTTCTGAATCAAATAGATCCATGTCTGGAAGGGGCTGACAATAAGTTCTGTCAAAATTAACTATTTGTTCCTCTATTTGGGTGATGGCTATTTATTTCATGTTACATTGTTTTATCCTTGTTAATCATCCTCGTTTACCATCCTTTTGTATATAATTATGTTGATAGAAGATGATACTGCCATTGATGTTGAGAGATGGTATACCGTCATCATATAAGGTGGACCTTTGTTTTTGTCTAAAAGCCAGTAAATATTTCTTTTTATCTAAATTATTTCCTTTCCATGATTGTTGGCTTTTAGAGTTTTGTAACTATTATTATTTGCTTCATTGTTTAGTCCATCATCTTCACCTATGTATTATAGCTGAAGCTAGTGCATTGCAACTTAAAGGAAAAGGTCCAAGGCTAAAAATTGAAATTCTAATAAGTGAAGTGTGTGCGCCTCTGCATATATAATATTAGGCTCTCCATATGTTGCTTCAAATGTCTGACTAAAGTGGGGTATCAGCTTGGGCTGTTTTAAAATACAATATACTCCTATGGGGTGGAACGGCAGGCAAACTACCTCCTCTACCAAGCTCAATCATTCGCAAACACTGGGGCAAGATAATCCTCTTATGTTCTGAAAAACCCAAGCCAGTGGTTGAATGGACCCCACCCTCGGAAGGATGGATCAAACTCAATTTTGATGGCTCCTCAATAGGCAATCCAGGTCTGGTAGGTGTAGGGGGTATTATTAGAGATAGTGCAGGTCAATGCCTACTCAATTACTCAGGATCAGTTGGACAATGCACCTCCAATGAGGCAGAAACCAAAACATTATTAACAGGAGTGAGATTAATCAAGCAACACGAGATGAAATCAGTAATCCTTGAAGGAGATTCCACTTTAGTGATCAAGTGGGCAAGTCAAACCTCGCACCCCCCATGGAGATTAAGGCATGAAGTAGAAGAGATTATAGAAAATGTAACAGATCTGGATGTATGCTGGTCTAGAGTACCTAGGTCAACAAACTCCGTAGCTGATAATCTAGCTAAGGAGGGTGTAAACCGAAATATGTTTGTAACAAGGCAAACATTGCCTTTGTAAACCACAATTCTTATTCTTTATAAAGCAATAATACTTCACTAATTTTCTGGCAACCTAGCATGCTTAGAAAAGCAGTCATCATATTTTGCATCTATTACTATTAAAAAAAAATGTTTTGCATCTGTTGCGAAATAAAGTCTTGAACAACTCGTCTTTACTGATGTTGTCCATGCATATTTTTTCACCCACTATAACTTGGCATGGCTGCTGTAGGTTTCTTCAGTTTATTTAGTATCCTTTTGTCAGTGTGATACATCAATGAAATTGGCAACAACCTAGCATGCACCGAAAGCAAAGTGTTGTTTTACGTTTCTTGTAAAAAGATCTTCACAAAACTTCATCCTTGGTGGATTGTAATCCTAAATACATGAGTTTGTGCTCCAAACCTCTTAGTGAATAAACACCAAGTAAACTTGCCTGTTAACGACATATGAGGTTATGGGAATAAGTAGTTATCCAAACAACAGTCAAAAGAATTATAATAAAGGATGGTCATACAAAGTAATGCGGTCTATAGTCATAATAAATGATGGTCATACAAAATATTGCGGTATATAAACTTACTATTAGCTTGCTCTATGACTAAACTACTAATACTTGCACGTTGCTACCAAAATGGCCTTGATGATGTGTTTAATAAGGCCTTATTGTTACCGTTGGGAGATTGTGAATTTGCTGAGAAAAAGTGTGATGCTTTGGGTAGAATCAGCATTATGTCAAGAAATTATATCACCTAAATTATGCCTAAATGTGCTTTTCTATGAGATGAAGCGTCATCATGTCACATTCCATGTCATTCTTAATTTGGTATAAAAAAGGTTGTCTCTCAACCTTTGCATCTATGCTTTCTATTTATAATACAAAAAACATAACCTATACGGAGATTAAATCTATTGGGTGGTATGTATGACTTATTTTCTTTTGATTGTTCTTCGCACGTTTCCCCCCCCCCACCAATTATTGCCCATGGAGAATATGTAAAATTAGTTTTTCTACTTATATTTTCCGTATGAATATCGTTGTTCTTACACATAAAAGCTTGGCTAATTGAGAATTCTTGACTTCAGGCTGTAGATTGTCAAAGTTATGGGTTGGCACTACGAAGCATGCCATGAAGCTGATTCCACTAGCAATCTTATATCGGAATACTGCGGTATGTTGCCATAGAAGATAACTGTAGGTGCATTGTTAGGTTTTCTAATTTCTGCTTTGATTGCTGAGGGATAATGCGTAGATTTTCTGAAAGAAGCAAAAGTGGCTGGATTTAAGTTCAGCCAATTGCTGCTCCCCTCAACACAAAGTTTTTCTTCTAGAAAAAGTGAGGGTAATGTTTCACACAAAAAAGTGAGTACATTTAGAAAATTGCTATTCACTTTAGCTTTAGAATTAAAGCCATTATCTCAATTTTATTTTGTTTTTGAAGAAAGTTGAAATTTTATTTAGAGCTCGAGGTCAAACAAATTGTAACCAAGAGGTCTTCAGTTCAAGTCTCACTGAGGTGTTAAGGGAAGTGTACATGTCTACTCAGCATTTACAAAACATATATGGTTAGCATTCAAAAACATGTATGTTTAATAGTAAAATTAGAAAATGGGTTCACAATTTCCTCAAAAAAAAAATTAGAAAATGGGTGCCCGTAACCTCTTTTTTGTTTTTAGAAAAAGAAAGGAGGATTTTAGTGAGAGAAATAATATGCAAAAGGGACAAAAACTAGCAATATGCAAAGCTTGACCCATTTTAATACAAGCTTTGCCATATCAATGGGAAGAATATTTCACGTCAATGTAGTGTCAAGGACCTCAAATGAGCTAAGGAATCAATAGTACTACTAACACTTGTGACTACATGATTGTCAAAAAGTTGACATAATCTGACATGGACTAAAACTTTTACAATGAACTGTCTGAAGAATAGGGTTTTGGCTAGCTCTTTTGTTAAGTGATAGGGATGTATTTCCTGAGACTTGTACAGCTATGTGGACTCCTTTGCAAGATTGCTAGTCATGAAGTTGGCTGCCCCTGATATCTTGGACTAGACAATGCTCTGTTCAGCAGAAATTTCTGAAATTTCATCACATACCACTTTTAGATGTCCTTGGGAGGGGGGCAGCACCACTAGCAGATTATATGACCAGGGTGGAGTCACCTTCAACAACGAGGGGTCCTTGAGAGTGACTAATACAAACTAATTCCAGCAAGGAAATCTTCAGTTTCACCGTCGTCTGACGTGCTGCAACCTGCTGGCTCTGAGAAGGTTGTGATGATTGTTATAAATAATGAACCTGGGGCAGTTTGGCAATTGCCAGTATAGCCTATGGTGTGTAGTGTTCAGATAACATGGCTGCATAGAGCTTGTTATTAGGAGTTGATTATGTACTTTTTAGTTTATTCTGGTCTTTTATTTACTGCCTTAATAGTCATATTATGTATTGGGGTAATTTTGCCATTATATAAATTGTTACTTAAGTGATTAATAAAGAGTCTAGGGCTTGTTTTTATCCATAAGACGACCAGACTGCTGTAGGCAGGGTTGGGATTCACTGCATTCTTTTTGTCTTCTTTTTTTTCTTCTTTTTTCTCTCTTTTCTCTCTCTCTCTCTCTCTCTTCTCCAATTTCACAATGCTCCCTGGAGTGATCTCAAAATGCCCCTCCTAGACCCAGTGATTTCACCCCTCCAAAAAGCATCTGTTTTTTGGGAACATTTGTCAACAGCATCTGTTCCAAGATTTGTTTTCGTTTAGCATATTTTTCTTGTTGAAGTTACTTTAATCTTATCTGATTTTCTTATTGTTCCAGTTATAGAAATTCTTGTTGAAAGTAATATTGATATTCTATGTGCAGACTTCCTAAACTCATTTCTGTGTTGCATTGTAAAGGAGATAGATAAAGAAACAATCATGGTTTTCAATCTTCATTTTTCTGAGGTAGACAAGAGAGCACTTTCATTGGAGCGTCCCATTCAACATATTCATTTAGGCGAGGTATACTGTCGTTATCTTTATGCCATTTACTTCTTATATATCAGAACTTTCTGGTTCATACTGGTCTGTGCCGCATAATTACCAGGATTATGACAACTTTTTATTCTTGTCAGGGAAGACTAGTTGACTTGATAATTACTCATAACAAGCTTTGGATACTTAAAGAGGATGGATCTTTGTTGTATGATCTATTTCAAACAAATGCTAACAAGTAAGGTTTCTTTTCTTCCGCATCTGCTGTTTGCAACCATCTTTTCTCCTGCAAATTATTAGCTTTTCACCCTTTTTATGTTTTTGACTATATTAAACATGTCCTGCTATCTTTTTGGCTTTTTTATCCATGTTCTTTGTATTCGAAAATGTAGCATTTGTTTTTTCACTGAATCAATAAAGCACACACCAGTTATAAATTTATCCATGTACTTGAAGTTAATGCTATTAAGGTGATTGCCTAGATGAATATAAAAAGCCTATAACCCAGATGATTTTTTTTTTACTTTGGGAAATTTTGGGATTAATAGTGATTTTTCTTGTGCAAATGGGCCTTTAGTTTTAGTAACTTTCCTGTTGTTTTCAGGTCAACAGGTGAGTCATATGTACAAGCTCATTGGCATATTATGATATTTGTTGAAGAAAAGGGGTATTTGGTCATTTTACTGCTGTTCATGATGGCCTCACGTGCTTACTATGTTATATTGTAGTGATTAAGATAAAATAATCAGCATGCAAGACCATTAAGATATGGTAAAATGACAAAAAATATCTCTGTTTCCAATGATATCCTCAATGCCAAAATGACTTTAAAGTGTTTTATCTCCTAAAAAATCTTGAGAATTTCATTTAAAGAAATAGGAATACAATTGGGAGTAAACTTGTAATTGGGAGTAAAATGTATTTGCCTTCCTCAAAAAAAAGAAAAAGAATAGGAATACAAATGTAATGAGGTGTTGAGGGCATGCCCCTTTTCTAGTGAAGAGTATACCATGAACTTGACTTACTCTTGAGGGACTTATTGGTACAGCTGTCTGCCAGGGAGGGTGTTTAATGTTAATCCAACTTATGACAATGTCTTCCCCCTAAGGGCTTAGTCAAAGTTGAACTAGATGACGTGACAAGAGGTTTGAGCAAATTGGCATTTTAAAAAAAAAGGGCAAGATTTTTTATAATGGTATTAGTCCCATGGAGATTTGTATAAGAAAAAACATGAGGTTATTTGTTGGGAAATGGCCTCTTCGTAACTTTAGTACATCTTGGAATGCACTTGGCCCAAACTCTAATGTGATATTAGAGTAGGATATCTACCTTGTTGGCTTAGTTTGTCCCCATTTAGTTTGGCGCTGTATAGTTTGTAAGCAGTTTGTCTTATCCATGTCTTCTTGTTTGTGTAGGCCTGGACATGAGGGAAAGTGTTCATGGGTATAATCCCATGTAGATTAGTGCTATGAAAAACATATGATTACTAGTTGGGAAATGAACTCCTTAAATTTGTCTTGTCAGTTTGTGGTGGACCGGGAAGAGAAGGTCAGGTGGCATTGGGAGAGTGAGAAAGCTCTGTCACATTGTTGTGCAAGGGACTCAAATGAGAGGAAAAAGAAACAGGATGATAGATGGAGAACTGAAGCCTCGGCTTTCTCTCCTTTCTCTCCTGTGACAAATGAGCATGCTTCCTGCTGCTTGTGAAGGTAGGGAACTCCTTGCTATCTATGAGGTACAGGGAGCTTGCCTTTAGCGTTTCAGGAAAGATGTGGAATTTTGCTACTCTTCTCTAAGGCAGGGGAAGATCTCTTGTGCTGTGCCAGTGGATAAGCGTCGCTGCAGGGAGTGGGGAGGGGTTGTTGCAGTCTGGACCTGCGTTGGGATAACCAAATAATTGCCCACTTTTTTGTGAAGGTTAGGCTCCCAATTTTGCTTGCCTTTCCTTTGCAAATGGCAAGGGGTGCTTTCCCCATACAGTGGGAAGATGTTCTCCATGATCGCCGGTGGGAGGAAACTTGTCCTCTGTTTAACAAGCAGGGGAGAGGGCTCTCCCCCTCTGCTGATCAGGTGGGAGGACTCCTTACCCCCTACCCTTCACTGTGTTGGTCCCAATTGTTGGCCTGGGAACTGGTCCTGCATGTACAGTCCACTTCAACTATCAGATTTTTTGTCTCTGAAATAGAATTGTCACCAAAATCCTGGGGATAGGTAAGAACATATGATATACACTAGGGGCACGTAGGCCAAAATAACTTGTATAATCTGTTTAGAAATGATTTTCCATATTCAAAACTGAATAATTTTTTTTGAACTAGTAATTTTATGAGACTAAAAAATGGGGAAATGAGGATTAGCAATTAAAACTTTAAGAATATAGATTTTAGATACAGTAAACATTTCTCAATTAGGGTTGTTGAGTGTTATGTTTCTGAAGTTTGTGGCATTGTGAAACGATGAGATGCAGTTTGTGAAAAAAACATAGAATTTTAACAGTCAGTGTGCTGCCAGTTCTAACTGGGAATTTTTATCTGTTCAATTTTTTTTTTTGAAATGTGTTCAATATTGATGTAGTTTTTATTTTGTCTTTTACCTCAGATGTTTTCTTTTTTTGCATATAAGGCCACCTTAATTTTTTAAAATGATCAATATCTCTTCTTAGGGAGCATGTGTCTGGTTATGGTTTGCAAGAAACTTTTGTGGCCGATCAACTGCTTCAAGCTCCTGAACATTCTTCAGATGATCTGCTGTGGGCAAGCTATTCAGTGTTTTCCTCAATGAAGGTATCAATATGTACCTTACTGTTAATGCATCTTCAGGCTGGCCAAATCTGGTTGTTTCCTGGTATTTCCTCTCAAATCATGACTCTGACCAATTCATTTATTAAAAGATTGGGCATCTCCTGAATATTTTTGAGGTTGACAAGGCCCAAAAGTCCAGACCAAAGGATGTAAAATAGTAAAAGCTGAGTTGAGGGAGAAAAAAAAAATCTAAGAGGGGTGAAAAACGTAGGGGTGTCCATATATTTGTTAATGAGAAGTCCATATTTATGTGGCAGTTAATGAGAAGTTCATATTTACGTGGCAGTTAATGAGAAGTCCATATTTATGTGGCAAAGTGGAACTTCTAAGCAAAGTGGGTAGTGTGTTATTAATATGATTATGCTTTATTATAATATGGCAAAAGCTCTATTTTTGTGAAGTGACCAATGTTTTACTTCCTGACTTTGAACTGGATGAGAATAGTTTTTCCTTTTTTATGAAAATAAAAATAATAAACTGGAAAAAGAGAGGAAGGGAGTGGGTGTGAGGTTTGCCCCCTTTGTATTCTAGTCTCATTTTGTTTACTCACTGAAAGTTACCTGTAAACACATGGGTTGATGCTTAATACATAAATATAAACTTATGTTTTTACAATTTCTTTCTGATTCATGGAATTACATTTGAGTGGTTTTAGCCTTTGAGTCATCACAGGGGTGAGAAATCATTTTTTTTTTTTTTTTTTTTTTTTTTTTGAAATGGAGAAATCAGAAATTAAATGGAACTACATCTAACCTCAATTCTACCTGTAAAAGTATGTCATGGAAATGGGTTATAGTGGGAGCCTTTCTCTTTGGGTATTTTCCTTTTAGGAATAAGTTCTGTATATAGATCAACTGATCAAAGATTACATGAATTAAGTAGTCTTAACATGTGGCTGAATATGAAGCTTGCTGATCCTTGCACTTGTAACTCTTTCCCCCATGCCGCTAGCTTTGATAAAAGTCCTTGTTCGAGAAGTCAACTGTCCTCAAACTGTGGTGGCCCCCAAGTATCCGGTGAGGTTTCTGGCATAATTGGAGTGTGGTTGGATATAAGTTGAGGTAGGATTCTACCACACGCTGTTGGGTTATTCACCCCTGATTAACTAGAAACCTGTCTACCAGGGCCAAACTGTAAAGTCAGTAACCAACTCTGGGCGAATGTATTAAAAAGATTTAATATCAGTTTCTGTATGCCCCAAACTGTTAGTCACTTCCTGCAGCAATGGATTCAATGCCCAATGTCTTATTGGGGGAGGATTTTGTGGAGATCCTCTATAGCAGCTGTCCTGTGGAACCTCTGGATTGAGAGGAACAACAGAACTTTTGCCAGAAAGTCCTCTTCAATTGGAGCCATTCTCAAAGCTGTAACTGATCACATGGTTTCAAAGCATCCATTATCTTCCACCATTCCCTATTCCAGTGATAAAGAAGTTTTGGAACAAGGTAATTTTCTTCCAGACTCATAAGCCTCAAAAATTTTAGAATGGGCACCCCCAGATTTCCCCTACATCATCTGAATTTTGATGGCTCATCAAAGGAGAATCCGGGACTGGCAGGGGTTGGGGGTGATAAGGAACAGCAAGGGGGAGTCCTGGGACCCTACTTTGGACCAGCCAGAATAAGTAGCTCAAATCAAGTTGAGGCCAAGGCCTTACTAGCAGGAATAAAGATTGTGGAGCAGTTCTACCAGGGCCAGTAGTGGCGGGAGGAGACTCTCAGTTGGTCATTGGATGGGCAAGCAAAGGCAACTCACCATGGAAGCTGAAAACCATATTTGATGAAATAAGGGAAATAAGTATCGAATGGAGGATCGCATGGACGGCTGTTCCTAGATCTGCCAACTCGATTGCTGACTCTCTAGCTAAGGCTGGGGTAGAAAGAAACAAACTAGAAGTGGGTGACTCATTGGAAGCCATGGGTATCAGATTAGGAACAAATTGAATTGAAGTAGGCTAAATGTTGTAAGCTTGATCTGCTTTACTGCTTCTACTGCTGTATTACTATTATTTGTACCATCATCTTCTCAGGAATAAAAAGCCTTGCCATTTCAAAAAAAAAAACTAGAAACCTGTCTAGTTTAGCTAGTATTTGGGCTCTCTATAGTTGCTCCATGTATAAGCTGCACTTTCTCCCTTGTTTCTCCGTGCAGAAGGGGACTATTAAAATCCCTTCCTACAATCTATGGCAGATCCCACAGACTCATTACTGCTGACAATTCAGTCCATAGGTCTTCCCTACCTTACCAGTCCATATACTGCTAAGCAGCCTATCTTTAATCACTGTATATGGCTTTGAATTGCAAGGCTATTGAGAATTGTCCAACTTCTGATGCATTTAATTTCATCTAATCACTGTATATGGCTTTGAATTGCAAGGCTTTTGAGAATTGTCCAACTTGTGATGCATTTAATTTCATCTCTCTGGCATCCTGGAAAACAACAAGTGCCGCTAGAAAGCTACAAATCCACTCGTGGCACTTGTTGCTTTTAAGTACCCCATGATGGCCATCATAACTACCACAACTCTCTAGCAATTCTGTTTGTGACTGTCTTTAGTTTTGTTTCATGCAGCAAAGAAGAGGCTAAGCTTTTCCTCAAAAAGAAGAGGCTAAGCTATGAGCAGCAAAGAAGTTTAATTATAGAAAAGATCCAGGTATATTATGTAAAGGAAAAGAACCGAGGCAGCATATCCACAATGGAGGGGCTAGAGAAGAACTTCTTAAACCAGAATTTAAAAATAAGATAGTGCAGGAAACTGTTTATAGGAAACAATAGGCCAGGTATAAGTGGCTGAAGGAGGAAGATGGTAATTCAAAATTTTTTCATTCAATGACTTCAACAGAATTTTTTTTAATGGCGAATACATTTTTTTCTCATTAAACTCGTTATTGTTAGGTACTTAGGCAATATATCAAAAGCTCCATAGCTGGTAGAACATGGGGAGCTAACCTCTTAAACATATCCCATACTAGGCTGGCCTAACCTAGTGCCAATACCCGAGGTTGGGCCTAGAGCACGGTAACAATCCACCACGTTTCCATGCCAATGTCCTCGGTGGTGCACATTATGACGGTTTTCACTCTAGACCAAGTAGCCCATTTGACCTTTATGATAGCTTGCACTTTGAATCAATTAGTTTTTCTATAGGTCGCCTCTCCAGCCATGGTGCTCATCTATGATGGCTTTTACTTTTCATAGGCTCTCACTTTTTTTTGGAAATGGTGAAATTTTTTATTCATTTGCAATAGCAATAGTAGTACAATAGTTGCATTGTTAAATCAGTAGTAAATCAGGGATAGAGGCTGTTACTGGGCATGTTACTGGGTATGTAAAGATTCGTTCAAGCAAACTTTTAGTACAAGGCTTGTGGTTTAAAGGCTTATGTTGTTGTTGGGAAAAGGCTCTCACTTTGGTACCAAGCTGCCTATTATATGGGTCCACCCCTGCTAGGATCAAATACGTGACATAGTGTCTGCTCTGATACCAAATGTTAGGTACCTGGCCAATATGTCAAAAGCTCCATAGCCTATGGATTAGGAAAAGCTATACCTTTAAACCTCTCCCATACAAGGGCCCTACCCGATGCTTGTACCCCTGATTGGGACCCATAGGACTGTAACAATTTTTACTCCTACTAGTTTCCTAGTTTGCTAATTAGTCCCATTGGAACAATTCTGAATGGAAAACCATTTATTTATTAATTTCTGTGTTAGTTAATTGCTGAAAAATTTATTAGACAAAGAGAAAAAAGAAAGAGAGCAGGAAGAAAGATCCTTGACAAGAAGATGTTGAAGGAAAATCCCCTATGTTGCCAATAAGCAGCATGATCATTGTGTGATCTACATACATAACTACACCTACAAACAACACTCTTTCCCAAATCATGAATCTCATGACACAAACTCCCTTACTATTGTGGAGGTTTCTTAATACCTGAACACCAACAAATGCCATTCCTTGAATTCCGCTCCTAAATCTGATTAAGGGCCTGAATCCTACATGGGTGGAGACCCTGAAGTGCTGCCCGGAACTTTGCTTTTGATGAATTTACTGTACCAAAACGTCCAGAATATGATAAAAGAATATCCCCGTGGTCGTATGTGTGAATTTTGTGCCATGGAAAGTAAGGCTGAACATGTTTAGGAAATGATGCTAAATATTCCATAAGAAAGAGCAAAGTACGTGAACTGTATCTCTTTGTGATTGCCACATAATAAGAATCATTTATCAGTAATGGTCATGCCTTGTTACTTCAAAGCTACCTGTGGTAAAATCTTGTTGCATAAGCATGTCCAAAGAAAAAAAATGTTCTTGGGGTACCATAAATATGCCATGCAATAGACTGAATGCACTGCCGTGAGGGGCTGATAAATGTAAAAGACTTCATCTAGAGTATCCATCAGGTATAGGACTCCAAAAAAGATGATCTTCACCCTGAAGGGTAAGAATATTGATTCCATCACCTCTGATGGTAATGTAAGATCTGTTAGCTCAGCTGTGTTAAAGCCATGTGGAACACAAATGGCCATGATGTCTGCTTGAATGGGCCATCGATTTGCAATTCCACAACGAAAATATTTGGAGATGCACCGAGTGGGAACAGATTAGGGAATTTCTCCATAGTGTTGAGTCACCACTTAACAAGTCCTTCCATGACAACCCTGGTCGGCCATTAGTTACCCCTACCTGGATGTGTTGATTGAAAATGGGAAAGCATGAGAAAATAATTCAATATATAGCTGATGCAGTTAGAAAATCCAGTTCTACACGAATTTTAGCATAGTTGTATAGCTTTTTTTTCTCAATCGGAGATCATTTGTCAGTTACTCTGCTGAAGGTGGTGAAGGTAAGTTGGTGGAAGGAGCTGAAATATCTCATTGGTTTGAATTTTGTCCCATGAATTCAACTTAGCAGTTTTCTTTGTCTAGAATACAAATATACCCATTTGTCTAATGGATTGGTATTGCAGGATCAAATTGTCCCTTTCATATCCTCAATTTTCCTTCGTAGATTGCTTCATCCAGGTGTTTGCCAAAGTGATGCATTGCGTGCAACATTACGGGATCATTCTAAGCACTTGTCAGATTCTGAATTCCAATCACTTTCTGTTGCTGCTTTGAAAAGGGAAATTTTTTCTGTCATTGAGAATGAGGTACAAATGTTCCTGGCCTTTAGTTTTTTCTTTTCTCTCACTTTACTTACACTAATTGCTTTTTTTGGTATTCTCATTAAACTTGTTAAGATCGAAAACATATCTATTTTTTTAATTGCATCATTATAAATCTGTTATTTATCATGGGCAAGCTGTCATGTTTATGATTAAAACTTTTTTTTTGCAACAGGGAGTTACTGAAAATCCATTGTCAGTGTTCTATTACTGGAAAAACATTTGCAGTCAATATTTTCACTATTGGTGTCAGAACAACATACCTTATGGTTTGTTTCTTGACCATTCAACAGAAGCCATTGGTCTGATAAGGAAGAATTCAATTTCTCTCTTCCGTGGTTTAGAAGATATCGAACTACTTGTATATGGTAAGTATAAATGTTTTCACATGGTTGGTTGATATTGTGTATGCCTTCTGCTTGGGTACAATCAGATAGCCACCATTCAGTCTCTGTGTGGAGATGGATAATTGATTGCAGAAAGAAGGATTTTGGGGTTATGGAGCAGGGAGTGTTGAGGGAAGAATATTTTGTGGTGCGGCCCTTGAAGGGGAGGTTATAAAATTCCACCACAAACCTTGCTTCATAGTATTATCTATATATAACATAGCCATCTCTCTCTCTCTCTCTATATATATATATATATATATATATATGAGAAAAGATCTCCTACACGTAACTGTAGGAAGCTTTTCTCTACAACCAGTTTTTAAAGAAGAAAAGTGATGTCATTGTCATAAATGTGAGGGGTATTTTTATAAAAGTGAATAAAGTTGTAAATCACTTTTACACAAATGCCCCTCATTCCTTCTTTAAAAAGTGCATGTAGGAAATTTTTTCTACACGTACGTGTAGGGTGGCCACCCTCTCTGTTTATATATATATATATTAGTCCTTTGATGCTTATCTCTTTTAATCGCATTTAATTGCAAATGTTAGCTTTTTATGGAGCAGAAAGGTGCGTAGCCAAACCTTAGGTTAGGACGAGCAGTGCAGTAACCTGATGTGTTTCCAGGGCTAAGAGAAAATGGATCTGAAAGCAGAGTGTTCGATGTGGGATGGGCTAGTTTCATGTGTCATATGGTGGAATGGGTTTCATCTGGAATAACCTGTGTTTCCATCCCTTGGATGAAGATGCACAAGTAATGATTCTATATATGTTGGTTCTTGATCTCTGCATTGAACTCATTGAGCAGTGCAAAATTATTTAAGTTTCTGTGGTTGGGTTGTTGCAATGGTTGAGATATTTTCGAGAAATTAATTATTATCCCTTTTCAGACAGTTCACTTTGCACTTACACAGTATCCTGCATGACTGTCTGGATGATTTTGGGCACAACAGTACCACCCATGCTTGATTGTGTTTCAATTCTTCGTTGCTCAGGATTGTTGATGTTTATTCTTTTGATCAAAGACACCATTGGAAAAACTGGCGGAGCCTAATTTTGCCATCTGCAAACTTCTCTCAGGTTGCTTCGACGAATCTGGAAATTTTGCAGAGATGGGATTTCCTCTGCCAGATTTCAGTCATGATTGTGATATTCTTCTTGAATTGCTAAGATGCATTAGTGGAATCAATCATCATCTGGGAAGATCTGCTGCCATAATTTATTATGAAGCACTTTCTAATCCACAGATGATCTCTTCTGAAGACATCATCCCTTGTTTGCTTAAGATTCTGGATTTGGGATATAGTACATCTGTTCTGGCCTCCTACCGAGCACAATTTGGAGTTGATGCTGCTTGGGAAAAAGAAAGATTTGATCACAAAAACCAGAGGAAATTCTCTGTAGAAATGTTGGTTTCTCTACGTAGTTTGCGTGACAAAGCCACTTCCTGGGGTAGAGTTTTAGACATTCTAGAAAAGTTTCTGAAGCATCTTGTTCCTTGTGGAAGTGTTCCAAACTCTGACGTGGGAGTTTTCTTCAGTATAAATAGCTCATTATTGGTTCAGGCGAGTGCCCAGGTTGCAAGAGTAATGCTGGAGTCAGCGTTTGATGTGCTACTGCTGCTTGGCTATCTTACCAACAGCAGTGGTCAGGTACTTAATAAACTTTTGTTTAGTATATTCTGTTGGAGAAAAGGTTCAATTGCAAAACCTTTTTTTTTTTCTTTTGGTGAGGTGTGGTGGACAGCAGGACCATAGAACTACTGCTGTTTCCCATTTTCCTGAGGTCATTTGACATAATTTATTGTTTTGATATTGAGACAAGTCCTGACTCAACACTGATGTTCATGTTATGGCTACAGCTCCTCATGGATCACAAGGAAATCTCCAGGATACAGCTTCAGCTAGTTCCAATGACTCAGAAAATACTGTTTCAGTGGCTTATTGTTCACTTGATGGCAACAACATCCTCTGAGGCACCACTTTTGGAAGATTTTAGTTTTCAGCTGTCATCTTTGCACATAGGTAGCTTGCCTCCATTAATTGAATTGTCATCGTAATTTTCTCAGCTCCCTTTTTCTCGAAGATTATTATAAGTTCTATTTTTCTGTTGGTTCCGGTGAAAGATTGTTTTCTAATAGGCCTGTGAGCACGTGTCAAAATGAAGTTGAATGTGAATTATCCTATTCTTATAGTCCTATATATGGCATTCTAAATCTGGAGGATGAATCAAAAGATGACCAATTTGATTAAGGTTCAACCTAGTTGAACCAGCTTTTTGGATCAAATAAACCTTATGATATCTTTAATTAAAATTAAAGATATGGTACATCCATGTATTCCTATAAGAAAGTACAACTTGACCTAGCTTTTTGTTATCATTGTTTGTTGTTTATACCTTTAAAATGTTTGTAGATGACTTGGAAAAATAAAATTATAATGAGAGATCTGATTTCTCTGGTGGCTTTCGGTGGTCTTCAAGTTGAAATGAACGTTCCAGTTCACCTCTCCTGGTTCAACTGGTAGTTCTAGTCTTGCTCTTGACAATGTTTCTAAATAGTGTCTAAATTTCTACACTATTGATAATTTCTTCTGCAAATAATATGGAAATTTCTTCCTAACTTTGTCTTACATATTGCTTTTATTTTGGACACAAAAATCGAGGTACTTTTTTTGTTTTTATGGGCTAAGTGATGTACAAAAAGTGACATAACCCTTTTTGCTTTGGGCTTGAAGAGGTCTTGTGCTTCCTAATTGGGAAGATCTGAAGTCATTTAGTTGGAACTAACCTATTGTTTGTGCAGTATCAAATCTAATCAAAGCATGTAGGTATATTTTTGTGGTTTGTGTTTGTGTTTTCTGCTTCCTATGTGGATATCTTCTCCTGTATTGGTTTGGTTGTCCGTGCCAGGCTGGACATGAGGGGGAAAAGTTGGTCTGGAAAAGGTTTCATCATTCTATGGTGGTCATGCATTGCTTTGGCATGGTTTGGAAGTTTCATCATTCTATAGTGGTCATGCATTGCTTTGGCATGGTTTGGAAGGAAGTTTCATCATTCTATAGTGGTCATGCATTGCTTTGGCTTGGTTTGAAAGGAATTCCTAACTTTTGATAATCAGCTTGCTTTGGAAGTGTCCCTCCCTACCTTTGCTCGGATTACTGTGCCTCAAATAATGGGTGGAAATTTTTTGAGCCTGTACCTGAAATTCTTTAGTTTCATGATTATCAGTGATGAAAAGCTGTAAGTGTCAAAAGTTCTATCGAAACATTAGGTGATAAAGAACAAACATTCTCTAGTAGCAATACCTCAGAGAACTGAGTTAAATGTTTTAAATAACTGGCTACGGCAATCTTGAGTCATGGTTATGTTTAGTTTTCTTCATCCATGAAACATGCTGTGTGCTCTTTTTGAACATGAAACATGCATATGAATTTATTTAACCATGCTTTTTTGGATATAATTTCATTCTAGTACATCTTTGTTCCTTCATATTGTTTGGATTCACTTACAAGTGATATTTATTATTCGTAGATAACAGCAGCGACAAACAATCATGGAATAAAATGCTAGGAAGATATGGCTTTACGTTGGCATGTATTCTCTTGCGAAATTTTCCTGCCTCAGATGAAGACAAGACATGCCTTTCTTCAATGTCTTTCCCTAACCCAGACAATTTTGTAAGTTTAGTCCGAAACTTTAGCAGCTGGATTGTATGGGGCAGAAAAGGCGAAGAACCTAGCGGTTCCTTTCATCACCAGCTGGACCTTGCCACAGTCTTGCTCAGGCATCATCAATATGAAGCTGTTGAGGTTCATTTATGACTTTCAGTTTGTGATTCTTGTGTTTGCACTTCTATATTTGAATATGTTGCTGAAAATTTCTTCCTTCTTCTGTCATAAGAATCTACTTGTTCTGACCAATGCCCATTCACGCAAAGAAAAGGCATCCCAAAGTGTTCAGAGTGTTGATGGTGAATGGAGTGCATGCCTTCATCTCTTGGGCTTTTGCCTTCTTCTTCAGGCCCAAGGTCGATTACCTGGAGTTGGTAGGGAACGAAAAATTCATGAGGCTGTTCGTTGTTTCTTCAGGTACACTTGTTATATAAGGTCCTCTTTGAAAGAGCATATGTAGATATCTCTCTCACCATCTACATGTCTGTCTTTGTGATTGGGGTGCTAGAGGGTAACAAAATATTACAATTGGTTTTGACATAGAATTATAATAGAACTAGGATAGCCAAGTTAAGTGTGTGTTGTATTTGTTGAGGTTGAGCTAAAATTTTGCTGAGTTTTTCTTCACCTGTGCCTGGTGGTTCGGTATCGCAAGTTACCTGTAAACTTTAAGGGCCAGCCATCTGCTCGTGGCTGAGCTGTTTAAAAATAAGAAATGAGAGTAAATCAAGGCTTATATTTAACTCTGTATAATAAACGAAAAAAATACACATTAAATTTTTAATAACTGGAATGATTCATTCTGATAATGCACCACCTGGGAATAAATGATCCAAATATTCAATTGAATCAGCTTCAATGTGATGTATCTTAAGCTTGATCCACAAGTTGTAGTCATCTATAGTGTTCTTTTAAGAAATGCTTCTTTTCAGTTTCACAAAAAAGAGAACGCTATTCCATTGCCATCATATGCTGAATCAACATGATTTTCCATTCAGGGCTGTGTCAGGGGAAGGTGCCTACCAAGCTTTGCATAGTTTGGCCTTTCAAACTGGCTTGCCTTTTCCTTCTCTGGACTCTGCTGCATCATGGAAGCTTCATTACTACCAGTGGGCCATGCAGCTTTTTGAGCAGTATAATATGAGTGAAGCTGCTTGTCAATTTGCTATTGCTGCATTGGAAAAAATTGATGAAGTCACTGAAGATTCTCTTCTTGAACCAGCAACTGATATTAGAGGACGACTTTGGGCCAACGTGTTCAAATTCAATTTAGATCTCAATAACTATAAAGATGCATATTGTGCTATAGTTTCAAATCCAGATGAAGAGAGTCAAGATATCTGCCTGAGGCGGTTCCTGATTGTTCTATGTGAACGAGGGGCTTCAAAGGTGACTTTTTTATTTATTTATTATTATTTTTTTTTTTATGGAAGATTGTCTTTGTTTGTTCTCATATATCATAAAACATCAAAGATATATCTTTTTGCATGTGGGTTGGCATTTGACTCAATGACCCAGCCACAGAGAGGGATACTCAGTTGTGAGGTCTTTGGCTCAAGTCTCACCAGTGTATTTGATTAAGCATTCATTTTCTTTTGTTTATTTAATGGTTAATTTATTTTGATTTAGGTCCTTTGTGATGGAGAGCTTCCCTTTGTTGGATTGGTGGACAAATTGGAGAAGGAACTTGTCTGGAAGGTATATGAGTTGTTCAAGCACCAGAATGAATGCATTTTGTTAAATGTTGAAAACGATTTATTTGTAGATTATCTATCTAATGTCTATATTTTAAGCATTTTGGATCTGAGCTTCATGTTGTTGTTGATGTTGTTGTTGTTGTTGTTTTGTTTTAATTTCTTGCAGGCAGAACGTTCGGCAATAACTGCCAAACCAAACTCTTATAAACTACTTTATGCGTTTGAGATGTACCGGAGTAACTGGCGGAAAGCAGCTACATATATGTATCAGTATTCTGTTCGCTTAATAAAGGAAGCGACATTAAAAGAGCATCAACTTTCTCGGGTTCTGCACGAGAGAATTAATGGGTTATCTGCAGCAATAAATGCCCTAAATCTTGTTCATCCTGCTTATGCTTGGATTGATGAAAATTCAGCTTGCCCTGATCAACATTCACCTAACAAAAAAGCGAGAACTAGTGAAATGACATGTTAGTGTTAGTGTTTTCCTCATCTCTAGTTGCCGTTGATCATACTTAATCATTTCTTTCTAATTGAAAATTATTAAATTAAAAAAAATTAAAATGTAAATTGTGAATAGATAATGATTCAGATGTAGTTTTGATGGTGTTATATTTTGTATCTTTAGGTGGTGATAATTCAGAGCTGGGGAAGGTACAGGGTTGCATTGATCTTCAGCAGCTTGAGAATGAATATATGTTGACTTCTGCGCATTATTTGCTTGTATTATCTAATGTCAAGCCAGTATTTGCAGGTATTTTACTTTTCTTGGGCTGTTTTTTGCTTTTCGCATGCAAGCTGATATATTTATCTGCTTTAGTAATCTGTTTTTTTATTATAAAAAAAAAATCTTGATCCTTCGTGTTGACTCAATTGCTTGTTTTCTTTCAAATGTGCACTTCAATGTGAACAGTGGGAGGTTGCAAAAATCTTGTTTACTACCACTTTCAGCTTTCATTGAATGATTTGTGTCACTTATTTATAAAGGCTTCAGCACACAAAAGATGTAGTGGTTGTAGATACCATTTAGACATGAACCTGTGCCATGGAGAAACTATAGGAATGGATTGGTATTATCAATATTTAATCTTTTATGATTATTCTTGGCAAGACTAATGTTTTGAAATAGATTTTTCTTTGGCTCTTTGCTGTCGAGAGCTGTTTTTAACTGTACTATCATTCTTACAGACCATCAACCGAACCCCTCAGATACCTTTGATCTACTGGTCCAAGCCGGCTTGTATGATATGGCTTTTACTATTCTTCTCAGGTTTTGGACGGGTTCTGCATTCAAAAGGTTCAATCGAAGCTTCACAATTTATATTTGCTACTAGTTTCTCTTGGAGTGCATCAAACATCTAACTACTTCTGTTACAGAGAACTTGAGCATGTCTTTGTTGCTCTCTCACAAAAATGTTGTCCTACCAAAAAGGGGTCCTCAATGACAGGGTATACAATTGACCTTCTCTGTTTGACAATTTTGATTATCTTGTAACAAGACAACCTTCAGTCTTTTAGAGCTTTATTAAGAAAAATGTTGAATAATGATCTTATATTTTCGGTGTTAGTGTTTGAGTGCCATGATCTTTGTTTATTCTTTTATCACTATGGCAGGACAAATGTTCTTCTTTTAACTAATGGAGAGGAACCAACCGAAGTGGGCATGCATGAGATCAGTCCAGCTGCCCAAAACCGCCAGGGGAGTGGTCACTGGGAAATGTTGGAGCTTTACCTTGTAAGTTAAATATTTTCTACACCCCCACCCCTCCCCGGGCTAAGTGATCACATGAGGATTTTTTGTAGTGAAAGTTTTTGGGTTCAAGTCTCCCTATAAAGGCAAGACGCAAGGGGTTTAATCATGCATACTATGTCAAGAAAAATAAAGAAAGAAATTCTATCTGGATTGTAGGAGAAATGAGAAAGTTTGATGACCGTGTTTACATGTTTCTTCTTTAAGTTTGCTGATGATATGTGTGGATTGCAGGAGAAATACAGAAAGTTGCACACAAGGCTGCCAGCTACTGTTGCTGAGACTCTTCTACATATGGATCCCCAGATTGAATTGCCTCTATGGCTGGTTCATATGTTCAAGGTAATTAACTCAATCCTAGTGATGGGAAATTCAGCGTACGAAAGGTAGTTAGCATTATAAATTTTTGGTTTAAAGTTTGTGTCATATCTTATATTTCTTATTTCTTCATGGGCAACAGGGTGGACCTTGGGCTGCATCACGGGGGATGACAGGCCAAGAGCCAGATGCAGCAACTTTATTTCGACTTTATGTAAATTATGGTCGATATACTGAAGCTACAAATTTGTTGCTTGAATACCTTGATTCGTTTGCTTCTCTGGTAATTAGGCATTACTTGGCCTTCTTGATTAGACAGCATTTCCCCTTTACTACCAGCGCTCCATGGCGTTGTGATTCTAAATGACTTTTCATCTACGTGAACCTAACTCAATTATTGTTATTTGTTTTTGATGAAATATACTTAAGTTTTGGATTACTGAAGCCATGCTTATGGATCTTTACAGAGACCAGCTAATGTCATTAATCGCAAGAAGATGTCTGCAATTTGTTTTCCATATACTGCAATTGAGCGCTTATGGTGTGAACTTGAGAATTGTATTAATGGTGGTCTTACGGGCGACCACTACGACAAACTAAAGAGGCTTTTACATGGAGCTTTGCTAAACCATCTTACACAGGTGCAGCCTCTTAATGTTGCAAATCTGGCTCTTTGAATTTTTCTGATTAGTTGATTTCAATTGTATGTTAGCGTTCATCTCTTTTCCCTTTTGCAACCCTGGATGATTGCGCATACATGTTTTCATTCATTTCTTTTTTTGTCTTCACAGTTGAAGGTGGACTCACACGATGCAGTATCTTCCGCTAGTTTGTGAAACAATTGATGAAATTAAGGCAGTTTCTTATTATTTGTGTACCATAGAAATGACCGAAGGGTTCAGTTCTACATGTATGTTTGTAAATAGCATGTTTCGCACATATCATGCCAAGTGTCTCTCTCTGCAGATCTATCAAAATGATTTTATCAAGCTCAGAGAATATTCCGAAGCATTAAACATCAAAAGTTCTTTTTACTGCAGAAAGATGAATACAAATCAGAAAATGAGAACAACGCACGTTTTTGTTAATGTTTTGACTAGCAGGTGAAAGAACATTTTGATTGACCTGGATTTAAAGGATTTACTTCTCTAAGCATAGATGCTCCTGTATCTGTTGTGGGTCGAGTAGCCTCATTTTGGTTGATTCTACAGTATTGGGATTGAACAAGACGAAAGTTAATTTAAACTGTAGTTACTAACTAGAGCAATAATTAGAGTTAAAGAGAACGTAGTTAAATCAACTACGTGATTTAGTATTTGAGTAAGATTCAAATTCCTTATTAACTTGTATTGCAGCATTGTTTGATTTGCTTATTTTTGTACTTTCCTAGTGCGTCTAGGACTAACGTATATATGTTTTTAATCACTTCAAGATACAATTTGATTTTACTCGTATGTGGTAAACCCTAATATTTTGTGTCGCCCTAGTTTCTGATTCTCACGTCGGCCATGCCAACTCTAGTCTCCTTCATTATTGGCAAAGACTCCTCAATCCTCTATTATACCTTCTGCTTCTTACTTCGCACAATTGGAGTCTGTCTTGTAGGCTCGTCTTCGACCTTGATCAGAGTTTCACAGTCTAAAACATTATCCACCATGTTTCCTTTAAACTTGATCATGACAATTATCTTCTTTTGTGCCAATAGTTTCTTCTGGTGTTCAATAGTTAGTCTCTAATGGGATTGGTTGTGGATCAATCCAGCCTCCACCTAATTGTTTTTTGGCAAGTCCTTCCACAATCACTCTCGAGTACCTTCAATAGTTTGCTTTTGATCAAACAATCCAAAGCTAGGTTGTCTCAACTCTGTCCAATGCAGCTATGGGACAGACTATTGGCCTCACAAATGCCTCTACCACGAAAGCTTCAATGAGCCTATGCATCAACGACCCAAACGCCTATCTAGACAAAGTCAAACAAATTGTGGACGGCCTTGCAATTATTGGCGCTCGTAGCCTAGGCTAGACCCAGTAACAGTCACAACTCAGGCTGCTCGCAGGTCGGGAGGGGTGACTCCCCTGGTTGACCCTTGTGCCAAATTTGGAATAAAAGGGGATACACTGCCATACATTTCCACAACCGATTAGTTTAATCAGTTACTAGTGGCCAACTGCCTCTTAGAACCACTCCACTCAACTAGACAATCAGACCGATGTTGCTTGGTATACAAACTCAGTCGATTTGCATCACATTGCTTTGAATGCTTCACTCTTGTCGAATAGCGTGGCATACCACGGCTTAGACATAATCCTGCTTGGTAACGGCTAAGATTTGACGATTTTGGCCATTGGTACACATAAATTTACACCTTTGCCTATTCGTGTGGTGCTCTATGTGCTCTCGTCCCCTAAGAACCTACTACCTGTTTCCAAACTCACATAACTCGAATTGTGTTGTTATATTTGACTCTTATGGTTTTGGAAAGCTTTTGGTTAAGGCACGAATAAGAGCACCTCTACGTCGTAGACACAGTGCATCCACTACTTGTTTGTTATCTTTTGTTTCAAAGTTTTCGTTTTGGCATTGTAGGTTAGGGCACCCTAGTGGTAATGCTATGTGTGATGTATTTCGTAGTCTAAATGACTCAATTTCATATTCTACAAATAAAGGCCCTTGATATGCTTGCCAAGTGAGTAAATCCACCAGACTTCCGTTTGCTCAGTCTCAAACTCGTGCGCCCTCTAGCCTTTATATTCTTTGTAGATATTTTGAGGCCTTGCCCAGTGCAATCCATTAACAGTTTTAAGTACAACATTTCGTTTGTGGATTATGTTACTGCCAGCACGTGTGGAGGATTGACATTCGTTTGACAAAACTGCACATGTTACCTTGGGTGATTTGGTCAATGATCTCTCAAATATGGAAATGATGGATAAGTTATTGTATCAAAAGGAGAAGGCAACAACAAATCAAGGGTTGATTGAGATGAAATCAGGGAACTGATTGACAGACCATCAATCAAGTAGCTACCATAGTGAATAGTCACGAAGGACTATATAAGGGCATGTAGGCTATATTACAAGACACGACTTTGAGTGATAAAATTACATTCTAAGAGTTGAAGAAAGTTTGTGTCTTCTTGAGGTGTAATAGATCTTTATCAATTTGCTTGTTCAAAAGCTATCGAGAAGATGAAAGCAATGTTGTAGCCGATGTTGCAACCGATGTTTAGTCTGAGCTGGAGATAGATTGAGCTTTCACTCTGAAGGCTCAAATGGATGGGGAGCCTCAATTGGGATAGTAACCAGACTACTCACGTCACAAGAGTAGGTCAGATCACGGTTGGAGCTAAAAAAGTATCCACATTCTATTACTCTGTTTAACAAGGTGTGTGAAACACTTGTAACACTCGTAACAACCTTTTCGAAGGTTTTGCAACAAATTATACTTACTAGATCATTATTATCCCGGGCAACACAACCCCACAGATTAAGAACTGTAACCACATAGATTAGGAACTGTCTTATTCCGAACTACGATAACATATGGTGTGTCTATTGCTTTTCTTATGTTATTTGTGCGATGTTTGAACTAATATTTCACTAGGTGTTTAATCACCTTGATAAAGGTCATCATAACACTTTCAATTGGTACCAGAGCAAGTATCAAACATTCATTAGGTGAGGTCCTGGAGCTCTGGTGAAGATGGCTAACACACTCATAGATGGAGGATCCTCAACGGACCCTACCCATCTTTAAGGATTGAGTTATCCCTATTGGAAAGCTAGAATGAAGGCATACATTAAAAGTATTGAGGAGGAAGCATAGCTTGCTGTTCTAGAAAGTTGGTCCCATCCTAAAGTGGAGGCTGAAGGAAAAACAACCAACAAACAATAGAAGGATTGGGCTAAAGCAGGAAAAAAAAGTAGCAATTTTAACTCAAAAGATATTAATGCAGTATTATGTGGTGCTACTCTTGAGTAGTTCAGCGGAATGTCTTCTATTGCGTCAGTAAAAGAGCCATGAGAATCATCTAAAATACAAGTTTGTTTGGGTTCGAAAGATACCATCGTCGTATACTGCATATCATGCTTTAAAAGCTATTGCTAACAATGTGTGGTATTTTGAGAGTGGGTGTTCCAAATGACGGGAGAGGCGGGATATTTTGATTAGTATAAGTCAATTGTGCAATGAAAGTTTGTTTGTGAAGTTTACCTGAGATAAATATTTAGTTTATGATGGTAAAGGCGAAATGGTTATGGAAGGTATTCGTACTAGTGATAATTGTTATAAAGTGCTAAGTTAGATGTAGTGTTCCAACACCTCTGGAAACAACTCTCAACTGGGGTATCAAAGACAAAAACATGTCTATTATCAACATCTGAAGTTAGTGGAATATGAAGTAGTTAGAGGCGTGCCAAAGTCAATTGAAGTTAAACAACCAATATGCGGAAAATGCCAAATTGGAAAGCAACACAAAGTCATTCACAAGATTGCAAAAAATTACTCCTATCAGACCATTGAAACTTTTACATACAGATCCAATGGGTCTTATGCAAACAAAATGCTACAAAAGGAGGAGGTATGATGTAGATTGTATTGATAATGATGTTTTTAAAGTACATAAAACTCTACAAAAAGAAGCAGTTGTTCCAGATGTTCCAGATGCTATTCCAGATGTTGTTTTAGATGTTGTTCCGAACAATGTTCCAGACAAAGTTGAAATATCTCATTCCACACCATTTGAAACTTCTTTAGCCATTGAAATATCAACTACCAAAGAGGCATCTTTCAAAGTTCAGAGAAATCATCCTAATGAAGATCTAAATGAAGGTATGAAAACAAGACAAAAGAAAGTAAACCATAGGGATATGGTTCAATTTGGTTGTTATACTTTATCTATGAAATCGAAAATGGTAGAAGAAGAATTGTTGGATGAATTTTGTGTACAGACTATGCAGGATGAACATCACCAATTTACCAGAAACAAAACAAGGGAGCAGTACTACAACAAGTAGTAGGAACAATCCTTAACTTATTCCTTTGACTTGTCTTTGCCAAAAAAGGGGAGAAAGAATTAAAGTCATTTTGCTAATATGTTCTACTGGTATTTTAGTTGATGTTCTTAAGTCACTGATGTTTTTTATGACAATGTTTAGTTGGAGTTTATTTGATAATATTCCAGAAGTAGGTTTTGTTGATGCTACAAGAAACTCAAGTTAGTGTTTTTCTATGATGTTTTAGAAGAAGTTCAGTGAAGATATTCAATACCTCCTAACTGAAAATTCTGCATGGTGTTTTTAGACAAAACGCTTGATGATGTTTGATACCTCCTGAGTTCAAATTTAGATTGATGTTCCAGATGAGGTTTATAATGATGTTCAAACACCGTTAGAGATCAAAATCAAACAAGAGAAAGATTGCCCAGCATTTGTAAACCAAGCATATTGATATTTGGTACCATTTTATCAGAGAACTTGTTGGGGATAACGTTATCAATTTCGAGTACATCACTATTGAGAATCAATTGGCCAATATATTCACTAAAAATCTTGATAGAAATTGGTTCGAATTCCTTAGAGGGGCCCTAAGAATGTGTAAGCTTTGATTGATGAGGTCGACAGTATGCTGAGATTCTGTGCGACATCTTTTACTGCAGTTAGTTTTGCTCTTATCCTGATCATTGTAACATGGTTTACTCTAGTGTTTCACTTGATGTTACAGTTTAAGCATGACCACCAAAAAGAGAAAAAACAACTTAAAGCTCTTTTGGCTGACGAACATAATAATCTTGGTGAAGATGTGTCCCTTTGATGTTCTGATTGCCTTTGGCTTATCATTGACAAAAAGGGGGAGAGATATTTTATTATTTTTTGTTGTTGTCTATCTCAGATGGTGTTTCAGACGATGTTTCAGATGATCTTCTAGCGAATGTTCAAGCCATATTTTTTAGAATCAAGCAAAAGAGATTGCTTTATCAAAGAACGCCAAGGAGGAGATTCTTAGTGCCAGTACGTGTGAAGGATTGACATTTGTTTGACAAAACTGCACATGTTAAATACGCCTTGGGTGATTTGGTCAATGATCTCTCAAGTATGGAAATGATGGATAAATGATTGTATCAAAAGGAGATGACAACAACAAATCAATGGTCGATTGAGATGAAATCAGGGGACTAATTGACAGACTATCATCAAGCAACTACCATAGTGAATAGTCACGAAGGACTATATAAAGGCATGGAGGTCATATTGCAAGACACGACTTTGAGTGATAAAGTTACATTCTGAGAGAGATGAAGAAAGTCTATATTCTTGAGGTGTAATAGATCTTTATCAATCTGCTTATTCAGAAGTTGTTGAGAAGATGAAGTCAATGTTGCAGCCAATGTTGCAACTGGTGTTTAGCTTGTGTTGGAGACAAGCTGCGTTTTCACTCTGAAGGCTTGAATTGAGGGGGAGCCTGTGGGGATAATAAACAAAGTACTCATGCCACAAGAGTAGGTCAATTCAATGTGTGAGCTTGAAAGGTATCTCTGTTTTGTTACTCTGTTTAGCAAGGTGTGTGAAACACTTGTAACAACCTTTGTGAAGGTTTTGTGACAGATTATACTTAGTAGATCGTTACTATCCTTGGCTACTCAACCCCTTAGATTAGGAACTTTTTTGTGCCGAACTGCGATAACATATGGTGTGTTATTGCTTTTCTTATGTTATTTGTGAGATATTTGAACTAATATTTAACTAGGTGTTTAAACACCTAGATAAAAGCCACCAAAACACTTTTTGATCATATTTTGCCCTTTGGGTGGATTTCTCTTACACTCGAAATCAAAGTCAAAGGTAATGTCTATATTTGTTAAATCTCTTGTTGAAAACTTGTTCTCCACTGTAAAATATTTTCAAACGGAAGGTGGAAGTGAATTTTTGAGTAACTAATTTCCAACTATCTTGTCCAAACTCGGGTATTCAAGATAAGTGGCATGCCCTACACCCCTCAATAGAATGGAATAGTCAAACAAAAGCATCATCATATCATTGAAATGGGTATGATTGTGCTTGCGCGAGCCTCTATGCCCAAAACCTAGTGGGGTTCTGCATTCACAACAGTTGTCTTTATCATGTATCCACTCTCGTCTTTGGTGCTTCAGTCCAAGAGTCAGTCTATGAAACCTTATTTTAAAATCCACCCAATTACTGTTCATTTCGAGTTTTTGGTTGTCTCTGTTATCGACTTCTCTGCGCCTATGTCGCACACAAGCTTGAGGATCGCTCTATTATGTGTGTTTCTTTGTTATCATTCCAACTAAAAAGGGTACCAGTGTCTTGATGTCTCAAAAAATAGAATACATCATTCCCTTTTTACGCCATTCGTTGTTGCCCGCGCCTACCCCTCCCTCTAGCTCATTGCCTGCACGACTGACTTACCACATCCCAACAACCTCAAGTACTCATGATCCACTCTCAACTCCTGTCTCTCTGATTGTCCAACCCTGAACTCAAAATGACGACCTCACACCAACTAACCCAACCCCGAGCCCTTCCCCACAACTACATTTGCCTATCTCCAAACCCTCGCCCGAGTCCACTATTCTTTTCCCCATCCTTTGGCTAGACCCAACGCTCCTCTAACAACTCATCCAACGAACACTTGATCCACGACCGATTTTTTTATATTGAAAACGTTTGTCACAGCTCATCATCCCTCCCGACATCCACCAACCCCAATTGAGTCGGGCTGCTACACTCAGGCAGTGAAAAATCCTGAGTGGTGTGTGATGATGCAATTAGAGTTTAATGTACTACTAACAAACAACACATGGTCTTTGTGTCTCTTTGGATGCAAGTGGCTATTCAGAATAAAGACTAAAGTCGAGGCCAGTATTGATCGATACAAAGCTCCCTTAGTTGCAAAAGGGTTCAATCAGAGAGGGTGCCAGGACCATGGTAGCCCGTATCGGCCGATTCGTATTGAATTTTTGACCGACCGATACAAAGTTATGCCTCTATCGGCCAATACGATATATTTAACTTAAAATGCTTATATCTTCTAAGATGAAACTATAGGAGGAGTATGAAAGTGAGTCAATTTTACACATTTTGCTTATACTTTTACCTATTTTTATTACTATATGAAGAATAATTTATAATCAAATATTGACACGTGTAACGATACGGTACATATAACTTAAAATGCTGATATCTTTTAAATTAAAAGGAGTTTTTAGATGAAATTTTAGGAGTATGAAATTGAGTCAATTTTACATATTTTGCCTATACTTTTACCTATTTCTGTTACCATATGAAGGAGAATCAACACTCGAACTTTGTTTGACACATGTATATGTCTTCTATATCAAGCATTTTAGTTAGCTGATACGTATAAAAAATTCGATACGTGCAACCTACGATCCTCGCAGTTGGCAGGGGATGGTCTATCCATCAGTTAAATGTCAATAACGCTTTTCTTCTAAATGGTACACTAGATGAAGAAGTGCACATGCAGCAACCTGCTGGTTTTCAGGACAAGTTAAAGCCCAATGCAGTGCAACGCCTACATAAGTCTCTATATGGCTCACTTTTCATCTGCTTGGACTCGACTTAATTTGTATGTCTAAAGCAGATGATATAGGTACACATCAACTTCCATTATTTTCATTCTCATATATGTAGATGATATAGGGGTCTTATGCTGCAATCTCAGGAATGTCAGTTATGTGTAGAAGCGAATGAAACCATTGATTATTTACTACTTTTTTTGTCTTTTCCATTTTGTTACTATTTCAAGTGGGAGGCCTTTATTTGGATCCTAGAGGACGGATTTTGCTTAAAGCACAGTGGTTTGAAATTTTGCAGATGCCTGCAATAGAAAAGTTGAAGTCTCGACCCATTTGGTCCCTCCCCCCCATATCTGGGGCATTTGAAATTAAATTTTGATGGGGCTTCTAAGGGAAATCTAGGGCCGTCAGCAGTTGGGGGTATACTGAGGAATCATGAAGGGAATCTAATATTTAAATTCTTTGGGCCATTAGACCCCACTGATTCTACTGAAGTGGAGGTGCAAGCTTTGTTGCAGGGGTTAAGAATTTCCAAGGAAAAGGGACATCTATCCAATTCATCATGGCATAGTTATCTGACGACCTTTTGCCTCCTACTTGGGAGTTGTTATGTTTTCGGACGCTGACTGGGGTGCACGTCAGCGACATACATAGTAACAAATCTTAATTTTCATGGGAGACAAATTTCTGTAGTTTCGTGTCTTCCAGGAACCGCTCAACTTGCCAGGAGAATGATAGACAACGTGGTTAAATCAACCATGACATTTAGTATTTGACTAAGATTCAAATTCCTTATTTAACTTGTATTACAGCAATAACTGATTTGTTTATTTTTGTACACTTTCCTAACTCGTATAAGACTCCTATGTAGTCAAATCACTTCAGGAACATAAATTGTCTTTGACTGTCCCTACTTTTAAGTGTACCACCTTTAGGCCACGTCCACGGCTTCGATTTTTATCATTTAACAACGAATAGATTTGAGCTGTTGGAGAGGCAGAGGGAAGGGGAGAGGGGAGAGGGGACCGAACCCAATTACATTTCGATTGTTTCTTTCCTTTGCACAATTTTCGTAACTTTTCCTTCCCAACATTTACAAATTGCAACTACGAGGCAGCATCCCTTGACGATGCTGTGTTTATCTGCTTGGCAAGATATGCTTCGTAAATTTCAACAACCAGGCGAGGGTCCGTTTCCACCAGCTCCTTGTACTCATCTCTTTCTGTTAATGTGTCCATATTATCTGTTATCAACGAAAGGGATGCCTCTAGCAGTTGCTTCGCATTATGCCTATGAGCAAATGCAAAGCTTGATACTGCATTATCGTTTGTCACTTTGGACGTCATAAACTTCTCACAGAATGCCTTAAGATGCTTTACTTGATATTTCTCTGCCAATATGAGAAGCTCACAAGCCAACTGCTCATCAAGGGAAACTTCGGCTGTGTATAGATAGCGCACAAATGAGCGAAGAACTTCATATGACACATCACTTATTTTAATGGTCCCGCTTCTGCTCTCTTCCATCTCATTTTCTAGCATAGCTCTGAAAACTGGTGACCTGCTTATCTGCGACAAAAGGGTAAAAAATAAAAAATAAGACTAGCAAAAAACAAAAAATTCCTAAAATCATATAACTATAACGTTGAATATCTGCTGAAATTTCCTATGTAAAGCAATTCCTACAATGGCAGATACAATTACAGGTGGGGAAGGGGTACAAAAATGTGCATTTTAGGACCACAAGAAGGGAAATGGCGAGATGCTGATGATATCATGAAGAGGATAGAAGAAAAAAGAATCCTCCAGGAACCAGTGAGAATGTCCCCCTTGGTGATGTTATGTACAGAACTTGAGTAACTTAAAAAACTCTAATTAGACAGGAATGAAAGAGAGTTGATTCCTGTAAATCAAGAAATACGATGAGAAGAGATAGAGGAGAACAGAAAACAGAGAAACAGTTAAGATGATCAACAAGAAATTTTAATTTCATGGTACCAGCTGACTTCTATCAATCAAGAAATATACGAAACACATTTCCCAAAAGGCACAAATAATAAAGCCAGAAGTTAAAAAATCACCACTACAGAAGAGTAGCTCTAACCACAGCCCTTTTATGTATGTCTATCCATCCTTAGCCAAATGTGATTATTATCTCCAACAGTAAGCAATCATGTAATTGCTAATAGTATTCAATCACTCGTTTGACTTCAGTTAGTTCCATGCATGCATTCTGCTCGACAAATATTGCCAACATGGTTCTGCAAATAATGAAAGCCAGAATGAATCTGGTTCATTTTGATGCATGCTAGTCTTTATTTTTGAAAAATATGATACTGTTGAATTCAAAGAAAAAATATGATACTGCCAAGCACTTCAGGAAAGGTTCCACTAGATCCTTATAAGAGGATTTAGGGTGGCCAATTATCCAACAAATGCACCAGTCTTGCAGTTATCATGTTCTAATTTCATTAATCCTTCTCAGAATTAAATTTATATACTTGCATCTTTACTCTCCTGAACAAGAAAGAGAATAATTCTGCACAATCCTTTTTGCCTTCCACAGGGCACCAATTTGAAGATGATACTCTATCACAGCACTCACATCCTGTTCAATAAAACTTAAATAGTTTTTAAGCTTGGAAAGGAAGAAAATTACCTAGTTGAATCAAACAGGCTTCTTACAAATGCAATATAGCTACTCAAGGAAACGTCTGCCTTACATACTGAAAAATCTTCAACAAAATAGTTCCAAAAAAAAAAAAAACAATCTTCAACAATACAAATAGGTTACCACAAGACCAGCCTAACTGTTGCAGGATCCCCTCTCAAATTCTTTTCTAAAAGAGTTCCCCATCCTTCACTACCCTCCCTGTAGAATTCGTCCTTCCATGTCCCCTTATCTCAAATTAAATGTCCTACTGTCAGTCAGGGATGTTCTCCTACCCTCATCAATGCTTTCATTGATTTGTGAGATATCTGCTTTCAGTTATTACTATCATGGAAAGGACAATTTTTTTTTTTAAAACTGCGAGCACAATAAATATCAAGGTGAATATGGAAAAACCCTAGCTACAAAAAGAACCTAAATGACCTTGCGAAGGGAAAATATAAGCTTTACATTTTTGGCAGTGACCAACATGCATTCAACTCCATACAGGTATTGCCCGTGATACACAAATGGGTAGGCAATGACGGCGAAGGAGTCTCCAGTATATTTAAACTAGGGTGAATACACATACAGCTCTCCTCTCTTAGTCGGCAGGATAAATTCAGCTATCCTCTTCGAAGCAGATGTTATTTTTTAAGAGATGCACGATGAAGTTTAAATAAACCACTCCTTATAAAAAACCAGATGTTATCACGAAACAACCTTTAATATAATAATAAGAGAGGAAAAAAACCTTAAATTTCGATCTTAACCTGAGAAAAAAGAAAAAAAGAAAATAAAATACATTTACCATCCATATTCAGGCATCGAAATTCTTCGATCATTTGAAGCAACTCAAAAATAAGCATCATTCTCCATTTTCTGAGTTTATATGGTCTCCTTCCCATTCGATAATGTTTTTATTTCATGTACTAAGGGGAAATTGAATAGGGCAGTAGTTAGGAAAGGGCGAAAGCAGGTGAAGACTCACCAGGACGGCCTTATGAGCGCGGAGAGCAAGGCAGTGGTCATCGGAGGCCAGCAGAATGAGATCAGTGAAATAGGATCGATGGTGCTCGATAGGAGAGGCGAGTTTAAGGAAGGCGACCTTGGCCTTCAGGTCCTCGATCTCCCGCTTCAACTCCTCCTCCGTCTCGCTGGCCTCCTCGTAGCACTCCTTGCACGTCCCCGCGTCGGTCACCTCGTACTCCTCTCGGCACGATATGCATCGCAATCCGGCAGCGTACCGGGTTGCCGCGCCCGACCTCTCCCTCCTCCCGGACATCATCCTCCTACGTACACAAACCACGATAGACGCCGAGTCGTCCACGATTGGGCCGAAGAAAGGAGGAGACACTCAAGAGTCAAGACAGGCGTGTTTATAACACTCAAGAGTCGTCCTCCTCCGTCTCTCTCTCTCTCTCTCTCTCTCTCTCTCTCTCTCTCTCTCTCTCTCTCTCTCTCTCTCTCTCTCTCTCTCTCTCTCTCTCTCTCTCTCTCTCTCTCTCTCTCTCTCTCTCTCTCTCTCTCTCTCTCTCTCTCTCTCTCTCTCTCTCTCTCTCTCTCTCTCTCTCTCTCTCTCTCTCTCTCTCTCTCTCTCTCTCTCTCTCTCTCTCTCTCTCTCTCTCTCTCTCTCTCTCTCTCTCTCTCTCTCTCTCTCTCTCTCTCTCTCTCTCTCTCTCTCTCTCTCTCTCTCTCTCTCTCTCTCTCTCTCTCTCTCTCTCTCCCTCACTCTCTCTAGACCGCAACCGGACCGAGATCACAGCGTATGATGCGGTGTCTTTTACCACATAAAGCCCGCGTGCGGGCACTTAAAAAGTGAGGGAAAATTACGAACTCATGGTTCTATTAATCCCTCAATATAAAATTATGAATAATTAATTAGTTAATTATAAAATATCAAATCATGAATAATAGAAAAAAAATATTTTTTACTTAAACACTGAATCCGTTTACACAATCCTCAAATCCATTAAAAACCAACCCATCAATCCTCCACACTGAACCGGTTTATACAATTCTGAAGCCCATTAAAAATCAACCCATCAATCCTCCATCAAAACACATATTTATACTGTAATGATGTATCTAAACCACAACAGCTTCACGATTCGTAATATATAAGTTGTCTTGTGTTAACACATTATTTAATCATGTTTAACATATTATAAAATGGAGCAATGTGAACACTCTAGTATTTCAATATATTATCTTTTTCATAGTTGACATATATTTATATTGAGCATATTCTAGTGTCAGTGCTTCTTTATGTTGTGATTTTTATATGGTTAGTATTTATTAAATTCAAATATTGAGTTGAATTGATATCTTAATCACATCTAGTAGTTGATGGAGCTTGTACTTTGTACTACCTCAATTTTTTAAGTTTTTTTTATTATTGATTGTCTCTTGAATAAGCTTCACAATCCATAACGTATTAGTTGCTTTGAGTTAACACATTATTTAGTCACATTTAATATATTATAAAATAGAGCAATGTAAACACTCCTATATTTCAATTTATTCTTTTTCGTAAACGACATATAAATATGTTGAGCATATTCTAGTAATTGATATAACTTAAAATTTGTATTACCCCTATAGTATTGTATTAAATTACTTTACTATCTGTCATATATAGCTTATTTCCATAGACCATTAAGAGATATATGTGGGGTGTATTATTGATCCAACAATCAGTGACATTGAGGATTGTGTTGGTAAGTAACCGAACAACCTACAATTGCCTCTACTTATCAAGAGGTTTGTCGCCCCAATGAAAGTCATAATGCTTCCACCCTTAGTAATGAATCACCGGTTATAAGGTATGTTTGTTTTTTTGTATATTTAATCGTTTCATTCTAATATGTAAGGTTAAGTTCTATTATAACTTACTGACTTTTTATTTTTTATCTGTTAAATGTTGGGACTCGATGACATATACCCAAGTCAGCTGGTAAATATTTAAGGTCTTGAAAAAACCAATGACATACTACAAAAACCTGTTGTGAATATTAATGCAAATGAAGAGACCTACAGTGGTGATGAGATGAATATCAGAGATAATTTAAACCCGATCATAGAGGAGGGCAATGATCTTTCTGAATACATTAGAAGTGAACACAACGACCTAGGGCGTGAACAGCAAGTAGAAAAGATTTTGACTGTGGGAGGTTTGGTTTTGTTTTTGTGTTTTGGGTTTGGTCGGAGAGTGGGGGATGATGGGTGGTTTTTAAATGGTTTGAGAATTGTTTAGACCGGTTCAGTGGTTAAGTGGTTTGAGGATTGTGTAAACCGGTTCAGTGTTTAAGTGAGGATATTTTAATCCCATTATCCATGATTTGATATTTTACAATTAAGTATCGATGGTTGATGGTTCCATATTTAGGGATTAATAGAACCAGAAGTTGTAATTCTCCCTTGGATTACAGTAAGAAGGGGGCAAAAGCCCAGAGAACCGTTCCTGTTTGACTGCTTTGACTCTCAAACAATAATTGATCTCAAATATGCTCCGTTTTTGTAGGATGTTTGTCTCGATGTTAGAGTTAAATCAATTAATCTCACACTTTAGTTTCGTTCCAGGCTGATTTATCATTTATTTTCCTCAATACTTGACTCAGACCGAGCAGAATGACCCTCTTTAACTTTTAAGTCCCTGCCCGCTGGCGTTGTGGGGTTCCATCCGAACCCTGCGAGTTCGTAACGGATCTCCGTCCAAGAGTCCTCACATGAGACTTTCTCTGGATTCAGATGGCAATCAGTGTAAACTGGTATTAAAAAATGGGGTGTGTTCTATTAATCATCATTTCACAAGGCTCAAGAGTCTCAACACACTAACGTTAACCCCAAGACAAGAACTCTTTTCTTTATATTTCTTCTACATCCTCACATCCAAGAACGAAATGGATAAAAATTTCGATCTCGTTCTTTACAATTTTCATTGATCAATACATGGTTGACCTTCCAGCTACCTTAAATAGGTATATACATCTCTATACTTTACCAATAACCACCAATAGCATTAACTGCCAATTTCTCCTTCTCCCACTTCCGAATTCGGGTCATCTTCATCTTCTGCCATATAATCATCATCCTTTATGAATAAGCTCAACTGTTCCACTCTCTAGTTCTACATCCTCATCCAAAAACGAAATGGATAAAAATTTTGATCTCCTTCTTTACAACTTTCATTGATCAATACATGGTTGACCTCCCAGCTACCTCAAATAGGTATGTACATCCCTACACTTCACCAATAACTACCAATAGCTTTAACTGCCAATTTCACCCTCTTCCACTTCCGTATTCGGGTCAACTTCATCTTCTTCCATATAATCATCCTTTATGAATAAGCCCAACTGTTCCAATGGGTTACCCTGAAAGCCAATGCTACTGCTGCTACTTCCAGGAGAAGTGAGAATAGCACCCAAGTCATTGGGATTGAAATAACCAAACATCTCAAGATCTTTTAAAATTTCCCTGTTCTCATCGATCTCAACAGTCTTTTCCATCTGTCATTCAAAAAATTGAGGGGAAAAAAGCCATTAGTTGAACAGCCAATTAAATCTTACAGCAACCGTTTAAGTCTTGAGAAGAACAAAGTAGCAAACCCTATGAGGAAAAACAAATTAGTTTAACAGCAGATTAGATCTTCACCTTCGTGCAAGATTCAAGCAATGTCACAATCTGACCTTGCAAGGGACAATTGCAAGCATGGAGAGTGGGTGCAAAGCATTTTTAGTTTTATCATAATTTTGTAACACATTTTTAGTTCTATCATAATATGTTACAGATCTTTTTCCAAAGTCGGGTGATGAAAAATTTCTTGTCTTCACTCTTTCTTTCCAAACTGTATTTCTATTATTCCATTGAGACTGCATTCACCAAATAAAAAAAAAAAATCTGACGGCCCACAAATCACATCAAAAGTACAAATATGGTAGCCTGTTTATTCATGGATGATCCAAATCCATTCACACAAACCACATATGTGCAAAGGACTGAACTTCGCTACATTCAAAGTTTCCAGCAAAGTCAAATATTCTAACTAGAAAACTCTCCATTGCCCATATATTTAGCTAACCCTGCCTAGGGCCTTCTAAAAAAATCTTAATGCGTAGCTAATGGAAAGTGAATATTCAGGTAAAGAAAAGCAAGGCAACAGAAAGGCACCTTTTGCAATGCTAACCGTGCTGCTTCTCTTTCTCGCTCCCGTTGCCTTTTCATCTCAGCTTCTGCCCTCAACCGGGCAGCAGCTTCAGCTGCTCTGACCTGAGCTTCAATCCTTGCTTTCTCTGTTATGCAATGGCAAAAGATGAGACAGCAGAAAATGCAAATACTGAATGACACAATTAGTTTTTGCAGTCGCAAAATGAAGAAAGACAATCAAGCATATCATGACTGCAGTTTGTGCTCAAAGACACCACTTGTATTACATTTTTCAAACTCACAAAATACACAGGCAAAAAGGTCTAACACGAGTCGCAATCCATATCCCATACAACACTTTATATAGAAATAGACTGGATCAGCCAATGCACACCATTTCATTTCAAGTATAATAGCAGGACCACAAACATAATATGACATGCAGCCATGCTCAAAAATGAGAAATTCAGCTAATTTACAGAAGGGCATGCTTTCTCAAACCCGCCTAATGGACAAGACCTCTGAGGCAGACTCCTAACCAGAGTAGTCTGTAATTCCTTCACATGCAGGCCAGGTAGATAAAAGGCAAAGAGAAGTAAAAGCAATTTTTCAGAGTGAGTTGTTATTCATAAATATAACTCTGCCTTTTAATTTATTACAGTAAGTTCTTCCTTTAATTATTACAGTAAGTACTTCCATTTTACTGGCTTTTATTCTAGAAAAGTTTAGGAAAATAGCAGACTGAAAAGAAAGAATATATGCTGAATGACAAACGAACAACTCAAAAGCAAGACAAAATGATTCCTAACTAAAGCCAAGTAACTCAGTATAAGCATCACTTGCAATGAAACAAGATTTCCTTTTTTAGTGAAAGTGATCATTTTATTGGCCCATTAATGAGAAAAGCAAAAATACTTAAAACCCTTAAAAGTGTTTGCCACTTTGGGTTGATCATCAACACTTGAAAGATATCAAGGCAAGCGACTGTAAGTTTATTTTAAATTATACATTCATTCTGGAAAGTGAATTTGGTTAAGGATCAAAGACCTTAACAGCAAACAACAGTAAGTAGAGCAGTCCAAGACCAAGGGACGTGCTCCATATAATGTTGTTCTAAGATTATTTTCATGTAAAATATTCTAAGCTTATTAGAAGTGAAATGTCTTATTTGACTAATTATATTGAGATGGACCTCCCTCAATTCAATTATATACCCATATCACCACACTTCAAGATCCACCTAATGTAGATTTAACTTCCCAGTATCACATATAAACCACAGGAGCTCATATCCTCGCCCCAGCTCGCTTACAGGTTTCCAGTTCGAAGCAAATTCAACTACTCCGTATGCTGACCCATTTAATCAAGCTTTGACAGCACAAAAATACAGAGGAACACTTTTTCCAGGAGCCTACCATATGCTGCACTGCCTCACCAATTTTAACCACCCTTAACAATTCATATAATACTTTCTTGCAATGAAATGCATCTCTCCTTACACCCCAACAATGGGAATGTGTCACTTGAACAAGATCCCAAACTCTGTTGGACATTATATTCTGTCTTGTCTGCTTGGCTTTAAAAGTTCTTTTATAACCTCTGTGATGCAACAACCAACAAATAGATACATTAGGCCACGATACCCATCCATGATACATTAGGCCTCAGTAAGGCTTGTATCCAATACCTCATGCTAAGAAAACCCACACCTAATCATTCGACCAATGTCTCAACCCAAAGTCTAATGTTAAACAAGCAAACAATGCCGTCAAGGAAATGTGAGTCCAATCTTTGGTTGACACAATCAAACATATAAAAGAAAAATAGAAGAAGAAAAAAATAGATCCAAAATCATAAAAGTATAAAGTTACTAGTGTGAGGGTTAGCATTAGAATGCTTCATCTCACCTTCCTGCTGCCTTCTTTCAAGTTTCATCCTTTCCTCATGCATCTTCATTGGATCTGCTTTCTCACCCTGAGATATACAAAAATGATCATCATAATTTATCCTAAAATATAAATTGCCAATTATCAGGTCACCACTAACCACATCATCTTTTAGCCTAAACAAAAGCAGCAGCACTAACATCAACATTTTTTGTTTTAAGCAGTAAATCTTAGAGAGGGTCGGAATCCAGACAGTCTAAAACCATGATAATCAACAAGACATTCTAAAAATAGTTAAATAATGTAAACATATTATGACAATTGATGTCAGAGACACTCAGCATGTGTTTGAAATCATCTTTTCATGTTAATCAAATGTCCCTAACCAATCAAGGAGTCATCTATACCAATAAATAAACATGTCTATCAAGTGTTGAATCCTATATGAATTAGACAGAATTAAAAATATATTAATAATGATTAATTTCTACCCTGGTGAGTGAAACAGCACTGTTACGCTACCTTTATATCATCCAATTACACATTTCATTCAAATTATGATGGGACCTGCATATCACTACCCATCCATAGCAGAACTCAAAAAGTTGTATATGGTAAAAAGCCACCAACCAGACTCGTAAAAGACTTGAAATATGCACCTTCCTTGAGAAAAATAAAAAATAAAGAAATAAACACATCTTAGGAGAACACAGGATGTAGAGTGAGAGTGAGAGAGGGAGAGAGAAAGTACATGGCTAAGAAGAGTTTTATTCTGTGCTTTCAAGATAGTGTCTGCAAAACGGCTTTTCAACATTGCAGCTCGGAGTGCTTTGCTGGGCGATAGTTGCTCATCATAAATAAGATCTTTGATTCCTAAATCACAGAAACCTAAATAAACACAAAGAGGTAAAAACATAACAATGAGACTTCCAGTGTACGGTAATGACAACTTCCATTTCAAAAGTTCATATGACATAAAAAATACATGTTGACACTGACCTTCTTTGCATGTGCTATCACGTGCAGCAGGGTGATAACCAGGCTGAACACTTTCTTCCTCTCTTATTTTTGTGTCTCCTGCATTGTCCAAGCCAATAAACTCTGAATCAACACTCAACAGCATTTTGATCTGTGATACAAAACTAATATAAACATTTGAAAACAAGAATTACAAAAACGAGCTACATACCATCAAAATCATGTCTTAAAATGCCTTCCTGGGCGCTGGCTGTGGTACTAGTAGTATTACATGCCAGACGATCCTAGATTTGGACAGAAGGCTTCAATTAAACCTTTTGCATTGCATGTAAGCATCTAAAATGGTGCCCCCTGAGAAAATGAATACCCAACAAAGGATATTCGTACCAAAAATTAATACCCACCAAGTTGAGTGAGCCTTCCTGACATGTGCTTCTATCTTTCACAGGCAATCTTCCACGATTTAGATCTGCATCAATGACCAAGTCAGAATAATTCTATGAAATATGCATAACCAAACCAAGTTAAGAAGGAATCAAACCATTTGATGAAGTTTGGATGTCTCCAGCTGACCCACTTCTTACAATTTTCAAAGACTGGAGCCTGCCATGTTCTCCAATTTTCAAAGACTGGAGCCTGCCATGTTCTCCAATTTTCACAGCACTCGACTACAAAGAGAGGAAATGAATCAGGCTGATGAAAGCAGCAAGAATATTTACAGAGAGGCAAATGGCAAAGGAACAGCTGGACCCTAATCCACAGAACATGACTAAAATCATCAAAACTTTGACTAGAGCATAACGAAAAATAGAGATACACTTCGCAGAGAAGTAAAACAACAAAGAATGGGATCGATGTCATCTTTCAAAAACTATTTATAAATTTCCTCTGAAGTATGAAATGATCTATTTGGTTTTCCAAAATCAGATCAAGAAGAAGATAAAATACTACTCAGAAGATGCCAGTCCCAAGAACAAAAGACTACTTTTGAAGAAACTCCAAGGTCTCGCATGTGTTAGGACCACATATCCACAGGGATCAGTGGAGCAACAACAGAAGGTTCCCCTTCCGAAAGCTTCACAAGTTGAAATCCAGTTATCACTGCAGTGAGAGGCTCATGCTCTGCTGGGGGCTAAAAGTCTCATGCTAGGCCCGCAATATACCATCAACACCAAACTAGAGCCATTTTAGAAGTAACTCTCACTCACATTGGTAGTCAGGCCTGACCCTCAAACTTGTTAACATGCCATTAGCAACCTAAGACAAACCTTCTCTAGACATGTGAAAGCTCAATCCAGATAAAAGAAATAAAAAATAAAACATAAAAATAAAACATAAAAAATAAAAAATAAAAAGTGTAGATAAGTTTTACTTACTGAAGCAGATCTTGCGTCTAAGCAAGCCTTCACGATCCCATGTAACTCCCATGCTGTCTTTTCATCAAATACATCGATGTCCACTTCAATTCGCTCTTTAATTTGTGAGACGGACCAAAACCGCTGAAGAAACTTAAGAAGAGGAGGGGGCATATTTTGGTTTAAAAGAGCTGCCAAATCTTTTCTTAACTTTTGCTTCTCTGCAGCAGTCATCACTTTCTTAGATAGTATTAGTTTATGTGACACTGGTTTAGCATTTTGGTTGCGCTTTGGTGGCTTTTCTGCCACTGGCTTCTGCAAAGTGTCTGCACTTTCTCCTTTCCATTTCAACTCCAAAGCTTTCCATCTCATACTAAATATGTTATTTAGTTCCTTGGCCATGATATGAACAGGATTAGCTGAAGGATTATATCTCATGGCATTCGCGAAAGTTAACCTCACATCTGCAACAAACTCTTGGGCATCTGCATACAAATCTTTCTCTAGTTTGGATCTGATTGTTCCCAAATCCATGGGTTCGGAGATGACATCAAAGTAATCAGGAATGTTCAATGTCACTGGATCAACTGGCTGATTAAAAACCCAACCAGCTTCATGATTCATGAGTGTTTTTAGGATATCTGCACATTGTTTTGTCATAGCCCGATCCATCATCTGCCTCTTTCTCTTCAGTTGACAGTGGATGCTCTTTAAGGGCCCACATTTCTTAGCACCTGGCACAAAAAAACACCGCACAGCACTGGTCAACTGATGCATCAAAATCCACATATCTGAGGATTTAGAACAGGGATAACTATAATGAAGAATGGAGTCGGCAACTCAGTTCTGAGGCATGCAGTGTTATATACGAGATATCATAGGATTCCCATGTGACTTCTTGAGATGTTTTCCCTTTCTGATAGGCAAACGTTTTTCCAGAAAAAGAAAACAGGACAATTTTATTTTTGAGCTACTAGATATTCTCAAATGATCTAAAAGGGACAAGCTTAATATTCACGTTTCAACTGATGCTGCCATATTCTGAGGAAGCTACAGCTAAAGCCTTTCTTTTTAAAGGATAAGAAACTTTTAAAGTGATGAAGAGAAAAGATAAAAGAGAGAGAGAGGGAGAGAGAAAGAGAGAAAGAGAAGTAAGAAGCATATAAAAGAAGAATATTGAAGATTTCAAAGCATACCTTCAGCAACGGTGACCATAGCTTTCAGTGAATCAGAAAATGACAGAAAGGCACCTTAAGCAAGCTCTCAGTAACAAATGAAACCCAGAATATTTCCACTTTGTCCCTGCAGGTAATCACCAAAGTGAACAATGATTGAAATATCAACCATATCCAAGCAACAGAAAGTCATCTCATCCATCTAATGTACATAACAAATGATCTCAAGAACTACAATCTTTTGATGCTCAAAAGTGAACCACAGCTAGAGTCAACTTCTACAATGCAATAAAGCACGATCAGGGGGTATATTTGGATCTGCTATTGAACACCATGCATCTGATACTTCTCTGTTGAAATAAAAAATAATTTCTGAAGCCTCCTACGAAAAATAAAATCGGGCACCTCTTCATCTAAGTCTAGAAGTTGCATACAACATTTACAACTTCCAGCTGGTAGATTAGCTCTCAGTAAATGTCTGCTCTCCATCCTAATAATTCTGTCACAGAAATACTTTTTTTTTTTTGAGGAAAGTCACAGAAATACATTTGATACATGCATGTAAGAAACTAAAGAGGACTGTATTCCTAGAGTTGCTAATTCCATAGCAGACTCTTTAGCTAAAGAGGGGCTTCGTCTCACTGATCTCTCGGTGAGATTGAACTCTCCATTTGTAACTTGATCTTATCTATCTATAAATCAGCACTTTCCTCAAAAAAGAAGAAACTAAAGAGGAAATAGTTTTGTCACATAACCCTAACCACCATTGTATTTCCCTTATTTTGCTTTGTTCCCTAAAAAATAAAATTGCTGTTCTTCTTACCATTCAAGTCTTAAGTATCTAACAGTTTCAACTGAAGACCTTTAATGCCAGGAAAAGAGTAGATTGTTTTCAACAGGACAACTTGAACAACATCAAACATATACATGTCCAACTAAGCAATTTTTTAACTACATTGGATGTGCCCATTTTTTTTTCTCAAAATGGCAAAAAATTTAGGCCTTTTACGCAAAATCAGTCACCTATACTACAACATAGAGTACAAAGCTTTCAGTTGAAATTTAGGTACAAAAAGCTTTTAAAAAGGCAACATGCCTCAGATTGTTGGTGGACTTTTGAAGACATTAAATCCATGTACCCTCTTAGAAACCTAAAGGACTAGCTCCGAACAAGGAACTTTTAAAAGAGAAAGCATCAGGAAACAGAAAGTACAGACATATATTTGTCTAAAAAATTCTCTGGTGCAGCCAATAAAAAGGACGCATAGGATGCATGTTGAAGTACCGGCTAATGCAAATGTTTAATATTTGTCTTATTTCATTGCACCACTTATCGTATATAAAATTTAGTCAAGATACCGACAAGGAAAAGAAGAAATACTGTAGAACAAACGATCCAGGAAAATACACAGGAGAAATTAAGAACCGACCGATGCTAACTACTATTTCAGACACATTCAACCAAATTGACGAAAACCTATGTTCTTATGCAAAAGGGGTAAACCATTACCGGGGAGAAAAATAAATAAATAAATAAATAAATAAATCCCATCGGCCTCTATCCCGAACAAGTAACATGTAGTGGGTAACTTTGAAAAACACAAATACAAAGTAGCTCGTTAACTCTCATCTTCGTAAAAAGGTGATAGAAAAAAAGAAAGGGCGAGCCAACTATTACCCTTAACGTCATTCTTTAACATTTTCATTATTTTGTTGCACCACTTATTGTACATAAATTTAGTCAAGAAGCCGACAAGCAAAAGAAGAAATACTGTAGAACAATTAACATATACAGGGTAACTTTGAAAGAAAACAAACACAAAGTACCTGCTAACTCCCATCTTCGGAAAAAGGTGAAACAAAAAGGAATAAGAAAAAGCAGCGGACGAACCAACACTGACCCGAAATCAATACCTAAAGCAGAGGTCATCGAAATCCCCAGAAGTAAACAACGCATTATTCAAGAACGATCAAATCAGAACATACCTGCAGGAGACTCCCGAAAGAAAACCTCCCTCCGCCAAAAAATCGAAGTTCCTTGAGCGCGAAAGGCGAAATGACCGCAGAATGTGGAGTAGAGCTGCTTAAGCTAGAAAATCTACTCAAAGTTAACCCCACACGACCTTCGGAGATAGTTGGCTGGCGAGGCGAAGCGAAGCGAAGGATGATAGCAGCATAAAAGTTTCGGAAGCCCTAGGGTTTTTCTCTCTAGGGTTTCCCGGCTGAGAGAACCCCAAAGATAGGGGGTTTTAATTTTGGTGCTTTTGGAAGCATCGATATAAAAAGAAACTGAGCTAAGATACCCGTTGCTGAGAGGATTTAGGACTGGGGAGTAAAGAGATCTTGCGGTCGGAGGCGGAAAGAGCTGGCGTCAGTCCAACAAGACATCTTAGACATTGAAATTAAATTTGATAATCACAATCACAGAAAGTTAATTCTTAAATCTTATTTATATTAGATCGTCTATCGACTCGGAACTCGACTCGGATCAAAACGACCCGGTTCCTGAAAAGGGTGTGACTCGGACGGAAATAAATTTCAAAAAATATGAAAAACTAACAAAAACTTATTTCAATAAATTATCTTCAATTGATGTATAATATGTCATATTTAATAGTGCAAAATAAAAAAATAAAAAATCATGTTTAACTAACATGTATAACTCTACAATCTATGCAACAATTAATGGTACAAGTGAACTTAATTAGATTTTATTCATAATGAACATCGATTTTGTTGTTAATCTGGTCTTCTTAAGTTACAATAATTATTTAAAAACTAAAAATTTCACTCATTATTTGGTAAAAAAATCACATTTATGGGTTATACATTATGAGCCAAGTTGTTTTACTTTATATTTTGATAAATGTTTGCTTGGTGAACCTGTAATATAGCTATTTAATATGGACACATATTTAATATCGAGCCAACCGGACGGTTTCACATGGTTCTTTAAGAAATTTGGCTCTCTAGTTTGAACCAACTGAAATGGAGACGAATTCCCATTTTAGTGGATCAAACCAATTGGTCCAGGCCGATTTTTGAAACATTGGTTAATCCCCATGACTTACATTTATGCCTACAACTTTTCAAATATTTAGAGAAATGAGAAAACATTTCTCCCATATTTTTACCATGTAGGCACTAAAATTTGGTTCAAATCAGTGTTTTAAAAACTTAACCGACCCGGTTCAATCGGAATCGGGACTTAAAACAGTTTGGTTAAGTTTAAAACCAAGGAAAGGTTAATAACCGAATGACCCGCCTAGTTTTATTTGTTCGACTATCGAACCATTGAACCGACCAAACCAGTTCACCCCGTTTGGTTACCTCTTACCCTTAGGTTTAAAAAGAAATCACGATATCAGGAAACACATGACGAACGACTACTGTTGGGTGTCTAACAAGTGCACTAGGTCAACAAGTAATATAGACTCAATAGTCCATATATCGATCCCACAAAGACCTTGATGAGAATCTAGTTTAAGCGAAGAATTTTCTGATGATTGAGGTAAACAATTTTTTGATTTTGAGAAAATGGAAAAAAAAACATAATTTAACTAATGGACCAGAAAACTTAACCTTATGAAGATGAAATATTGGGAAAAAGTGTCAATCCCTCCTAGTTATTAGTATGCAAAGTTCTGATTTTATATCTCAAATACTTTTACCTAGACTTAGCTTTTCAAAACCTGGTTACCCACATACAGGAAAAACTTTCACCTATTCTTCGAACTCCATCACAATCCGGAACATTCGAATCCTAAGTGCATAAATATAAAAACTTAAAGATTAACTCTCTTATTCAGAACAAGAGTTATAAAAAGTCACATTGCTTTTACTAGTCTCCATCACAATTCGGAACGATCTAGTAAGAAAAATAAGTTATCTTTAGAAAATGAATAATCAAACTAATAGTCCAAACTTCTAATGAATTATAACTTCTCTATTCGAACCTCGTTAAACTCAAAAAACAATTTGGACTAGAAATAATTCTAAAACAAAGGAAAAGTACTATTTTGCTATAAAATTCAAAACTTTAACATATTAAAACCAAGAATTCAATTACAGCCATGGAAATCAAAATAGAACTAAGTACAGAAACTCCCTTGAAAGACTGGCCTTAGTTACAACTTGTGCCTTGACTGAAATCTCCACCTTTCCTCTCCAAAGTACTAAGAGGTCGTGCAATACTCCCTCTGTACTTCCTCTCCTCTCCAAACTAAGTAAAAAAATAAGAAATTCAACTCAAAATTCCCTCCTCACACTTCTCCTTGGACCCCTATTTATAGCTGGACTTCTATCCAAGCCTTGTAATTCGGTCTCTGTCCAGGGGTTTAAAACATGTCTTCTCGACCTCAAAATTCCATGAAATTACACACGAACCTTCCTTACATAGTCCTTGGATTATGTATGAAATTTGAAGTAAATCTAAATTGGGAAACTTGAGATATGCTGTTGAAAAGTCGGGTTGGTTCTACAGCCAATTTCTGCACTAGGTCCACTACTTCAAAAATTTACAACTCCAAAAGAACGACTTGAATTGACTTGATTTTTCATGACATGATTCTGAATCTTTTCAGGAGTCTATGGTCCAAATTTGGATTCAATTGGGAGTCGGAACCTCCAGATATGACCTCTTGAAACTCGGACAGTAATTTCCTTTTTCAGCAGTTTCCTAATCTGCATTTGTCTTCAATTGGAACATTCAAACCTATTAGGATTTCAATCAATTTCCTCGATAGTCTTTGTGGACACATCCCTTATGTACTTAGGACTCTATCTCCCAAGTTTGAACTTGATTGGTTGTCAGAATCCCGAGATTTTTACTATTTAGCATTGTTGAGTACTGGTGCGGTCATCATTAATGTGTCTAATATTGGCGCAGTCGCGCCACTCGGGCAGAATTTCTTCTAAGTACTCGAAGGAAAACATTCATGGTCATGTTAGGAAACTCCATAGGCTTAGTGGCGCCATCTTGGTGCAGTAGCGCCATTCGGATGGCGCGGTAGGGTTTAGCGCCGAATTTTGTCCTCCAACTAAAGGTGTCAATTTTACCCGATTACTCGATTACCTGAATGGTAATCGGATGGATAAGGAATAAAATTATCTATTTCAATTACCCGATTACCCGATTAAAAAATTACTCGATTACCCGCCTCTTAATCGAAACGGATATGGATAAAGGGTATTCATTACCCGATTACCCGATTACCCGATTACCCGATTACCCGATTACCCGATTACCCGATTACCCGGATGGCAATTTAGTATTTTTTTAAAATTTTATACCCTTATTTCTGTCATACATACCCTAATATGTGTGTTGTACATTTATTTGAGTTATTTTTAGATAAATTTAAGAATTTAGATGTAATTTTAATATAATTTTATTTTGTTGTATTTTTAAAATATTTATAAGGATTAAATAATTAAATTTATTAAAATATTATTATCCATTTATTTACCCGATTACCCGATTACACACGGGTAATAAGGTAAGAAATTTGGGTAACGAAATAACTAAGTTTTATTCGAGCGAAACGGGTGACGAAATACGGGTAGGCTAATCGAAACGGGTGACGGAATACGGGTAGGCTAATCGAAACGGGTAACAGAATAACCCTTACCCATTTCGATTATTACCCGTTTACTCCCCTACCTCCAACTGGTGCGGTCGCGCCGGTTCCGGTAACCTTGTAACTTTTTGCACTAAAATCTTCATATTTTCTTTGTTTTAGCTCTGTTTTCAATAATTCTTGTTGTGTTGGACTTCTGAGAAAGAAAGCATGAATTTGAGACATATTTCATGATATTGTGATGAATATTGACTCCAAAATATAATTTACAAGTTAAATTGAGGCCTAAAAATAGTGCATTTAGACATTTATCAACTACAACGACAATAAGATTTCCTTTCCCCAAATCTGTTTCAACAAGATTTTAGGGCAAAAAGAAATTATTTTACGGCTTCTCTTCAATCTCAAAGCTTCTCTTCAATCTCAAAGTTTCTCTTCAATCTCAAAGCTTCTCTTCAATCTCAAAGCTTCTCTTCAATCTCAAAGCTTCTCTTCAATCTCAAAGCTTCTCTTCAATCTCAAAGCTGCTCTACAAGTTATGCCTATTTATTTCAACAAGGGATACGAGTTTTGCCATGAGTTTTAAACTTCAAAACACGAAAGAGGTTTTTTTATTTTGTTTAAATTCTTATTCATGTCATTTATGTAAGTCCAAATTTAGTTTTTGTTTCACCTTTTTTTTTTTTTTTTTTTTATTTCCAAAACTTTCGTTTGGAATCTTTTGATTTTGTATCTTGTAGTAGTTTTTTTTTTTTTTTTTTTGTATTGAAATAGATTGTCGTAGTTATTGCAGGGGTATTTCAAATTTGTTGAATTACCTTCTCATCTTTCTTTTTTTACTAGGGCTCTTATAGACTTTTGTATGGTCCAAAACTCGAGGGCTCAAATCCACCCACATGACTCCATGGAGTGGCAATATTCCACCAAACACTCCCTGAATATTATGCATAAAACCTTTAGCTTACACTAATAGAGGTCCTTGTAGTGTTGACAAAATCAGTTCGTGTACTTAATAATAATATGGTTCTTTTTGTTTACTTTTAGTGTTGAGCTATTGTTACTTCTACTAAGTATAACCAGGGTTAATAGTTAGTTTTTCTAAACTTGCTTAGTAATGGTAAAATTGGTTATGATATTTTTTTAAAATAATGGCATATATCCGATCTAACCACCAGATTGAACCGGTTCAACCAAAATCAAATGTCCCACCGGTTCAATGACTGGTTCGGTTTTCAAACATTGGTTTAAATTAGAATTTATTATTTTAATTTTTACTTGTGCAATCGGTGGCCACAATCGATCAAATCCAACTCCCACAAAATTCGTGTCAAAATAAAAATTTGATCAATGAGAGAAATCAATTGATTGGATCGTCAATAGGCCAAAATCGGAGTAGATCAAGATTAATTTATCCTCAAATATCAAATCAACATATGTGATTCAAATGGATTAGGCAAGGCCCGATCAAGCCACACAACTTGACATGGCTCGACATGACAATGCCACTTGCATAATGACTAGGCGATACCAAACCACTTACAAGGACAACACGTTAGCGCCACTTGGATGATGACTAGGTGTCATTGGACCAGTTACAAGGACAACACCTAAGCAACATGGGGTGCACATATGGCACCAAGAGGACACGTGGATTGAGATCCTTCCAGGAATTCAAAATCAAGTTTCCCATTAGGGGGAAGAGAAAATCAGGGGAGGAGTTATGTTGATAGGCTCCCTTGGAAGTTACAAAATCCTAGGGAAGAAAGGAAAGAACAAAGGATTGGGTGAACTCCAAATGCTATGCCAAAATTGCTTCGTGAAACTCTGTCAAATTGCATCCCTAAGTTGTCGAATTGTGCCAAAAAATCAACCAGCTCAAAGTGGAAGAGCATTACACGTATCACCCCGCTATTGTTCTACACGTCATCGCGTAAATTGTCGTCAAGCTACTCAAATGGAATACCAAATTTTTTGTCTAACAAAGTGAAATTTGCCCGAGGTCATAATTCGTCGTTGGATTATGAAGGGTTTGGAGATCACATTAGAGGATTAACTAGAGTGCGCACCCACAAAATCCCCAAATTGTACTCATGTATTGTTGTACTCAATGTCATGTTGTTTCGTGGATTGACACATTTTACATAATACATAACACTTAGGAAAAAAACTTCTTAGTCATTCACCCTAACACTTATCAATTTACCTTTTTTAATCCAAAGCAAATATTTTTTTTATGCTAAATCCAAATTTTGAGTACAATCTAATAAAAGCTAGGATGACATCTCCTCATATGTTTATACAAAAATTTTCTTTTGTCGGCACATTAGATGTATCCATTCGCATCCTACACCATTAGTTTCCCGTTCTTGATGTATAAATTTGCATGATTGTTGTATAACTTTAGGCCCTATTGATAGATCGGTTTTAACTTCCAATGTGGATTGAATTTATCACCAAAGTTGAATCCTCTTCCATCTTAATCTTATACAATGGGTATTAGTGTTACAAAAATGGCCAATGACAAATACAAGTTGTAAATCTTTGCCTCATTTTTTGTATTTTGGTTTTAATGACCAACTGGGTACAAAGAGGGTGAATTTAGTACGATAATGGAGAACTATGTCACATCTGGCATGTTTGTTATTGCTTGACTCATCAAAATTAAAAGTTCAGGAAATTCGTGAAGGGTGAGGTCAAGAGACTCCATGACAAATGCAATAACTTTCGATGGAAGTCAGCGATGTTTCTTAAATAGAAAATGTGATTATAGTGGTTTAGAATCTCCTGTAATAGGGTAGTGTGTGAAGATTATTTATTTTCAATTAAGCCATGATTTTGTTCCTTCCACAACTCCCAAAAAGACGTGACAATCAAGTTGTGTAATTTATGTTTTTGTTTCAAGTGTGTGGGAAAGAGGTAGGCCCAAAGAAGCTGCATAAATTTATGAATAGAAGAGTTGTCCATAGCGTTGTACTAAATCAGCATTTAAGGAAAAGATGTAGAACTGTCACACTCTCTTGGTGGCATAGTAGGCAAGGATATTCCCATGTGGTTAAGATTGAAGGTAATAAGTAAGCGGCCATTAACTAGAAGCTATAGAATCTCTTGATTTAGAGTAAGGTTTTAAGGAACCAAATGAGTTCCCACATCTTATCTAGAGGACCTAATTTGGTGATTTGAGAGTTAATATTATACACTTAAAACAACACATATTCGGTAAGCTTGACAGAGTAATCAACATTAGAAGATATATATTGCCCATATTCGGAGATCTGAAGGAGAATAAAAAAGGGGGGTTGCGTTGATCAAACTTGTGATTTGAAATGGCGATAGGTGTCAAATTTTATCTATATTCCAACCTCTCCTCTCTCTTGATAGGAGTATAGATTGGAATGATTCATGAGGTAATAGTGGGCCATGGATGAGATGGGGTTCATGAATCAAAGGTTTGATAGAATGAGGAAGTTATCGGTCATACTAAAAAGACGTAGTAATGTTTAAACAAAGGAAGTGGTTATGATAGTTGCTTCCAAAATTGGGAGTTACCTTCCTGACTTTGGGAGGTAGCCGAATGCACAAAGGACCCATATTTATGTCTAATATGTTGCGTTGAAAGGTTGAGCATTCTCCATTGAAGCATAAACCTAAAGGAAAGATTAAAAGAATGCAAATCTCTTAAGCCTAAACCCCCATTTTTAAGTGATTGATATACATCTGTTCAATGGACCAAAAGCATTTTGTTTTGTCCATTGAAGGGTCATAAGAAACCATGAAATTTTTTTCTCTATGTGGACACACTTTCTTAGGTAGCTAAAAGCAAGACATATGATGGAAGGGGATGATACTTAGGATAGACTTGATAAGGGTTACTCAACCTACAAGTGAGAATGATTTATAATGCCACCCTTCTAGGATTTAATTTATGACTAGTGCCTATGTTTGTTCTTGGACGAGTTGAATAGAGACCTCCACTGGTGACTCAAGGAACTTGATCGTTGCTTGAGATTTTAAGATACATCCTTTGGGGAAAAAAAATTGGATTGTAGGGATTTATGTATGACCAACATTTTCATTTAAATGTAAAATTTTTGTCATAAGGGCTTTTGTTGATGTGTAATCAACTTGGAAAAGAGCACGATGTCATCAACAAAATGCAGATTTAAGAGATTCTTATTGAGTTAAGCTCGTGCTTCTATTGTGATAATGCTCCTATATGAAGTTGGTTGAGTATTGCCAGTCAAAAAGTCTCTAAGGAGAAAATGAACAAACATAGAGGTACTTGTCATAGTCCTCAATATTGCGCATCAATCAAAGCAGTTAGTATTAATGCATGATTGGATTAAATCAATCCAAAGTCGAAGGAATACAAAAAGTTTGAGAGTTTATAAGATAGGAGGCCATCGAAAGGTAGCAAATGCCTTGGATAAATCCAATTTGATAGGAAAGATACTATTCAATTTGGGGGTGAGAAAAGAATTTCATCAGCCACAAGAATATGTTCAGAAATTAGTTTTCCTTTAAGATAATTTGTTTGAATTGAACTATTAAGATTGCTACCTAGTGAATAATGAGTTAGGGTGTTGAAGTTTGAATGTATGTGATAATTGGGATCAATTTGAATGATGTGTCATAGAAATGTCCTAATTATCGATCTTTACGACAATCAAAGGATACACATGAGAAAATGGATCTTGAAATTATGGTGTATTGCATATCTTCTTTGAGAGTTCTGGATTCCTATTTATAAGGCAACAACAACAACAATCCATCCCATAAATCTTACCCTTCTGAAATTAAACTTGCTTTAGAAGTCCTGTTGTAATTGGACTATAGTTTGCTTTTCGATTCCAGTTGTTGCCTTATTTGTCTCTCCTCTTTGATCTTTACATATCTGGTTCTTCTAGAAATGTTGTTGGCTTTTGGGAATCCCCACCATATTAGGATAGTTGCCTTTTTATTTGATTTCAGTTGCCTTCTTCCAGTATTTTTTTTCCTATTTTGACATGGTTTGTAGTTGTGTCTTGTTTAGGGAATTCCTTTTTGCTGATTTGGAGTATTGTGTTATTAGGAAACTTCTATTTGTAGTTGTTGCTGAATTCAGACTCTATAGAAGTCCTATCCTCTTTGAGAAGCTTCCAATTTGCTTTTGATAGTGAATCCTTTAGGTTTCCATCTTTGGGTAGCTCTCATAAATAGTTTTTTTTTGTCGTAAAATAGTTAACTCTGATTTTTGCTTCAATAGATCTTCAATTGGAGCCACTTAAGGCGTCATCTTCAGCTTTTAACCACTTCCTTAGGGTCGAGTACACCCAGACCCATCGACTGCTTTGGACTAGGTAATTCAATAATCCTATGGGATGGTTAGGCTAGAGCAGATCAATTTCTAAGACTTTTTTTTCGGGTGAGTTTCATTTGTGACCTACGTACATAGGAGTTGGGTCCAATTAAACATGATAATCCTAAGTACAAAATCTAAAAATAGTGGACTTGCACCTAGTATACCAACTACCAAACAAATACATGAATGTCTCGATGTGTTTTGTAACTAAGACTTACTCATTTTCTAGTACAGGATCAAGCCACATATAAAGTTAGTATTGTGTAACTATAAAAGAGTGTACAACAAGCTTGGAATTTCACATGAGTATTTTCTGCATAACAAAAAGTTTTTCAATGATATCAATTAAATGATTTCACTTTCTAAAATGGGTATTAATCACATAGAGGCCTTAGAATAGATTCATGGCTCAACATTTAGAACACAAACTTATAGCTCTATAGGGTTGAGATCTCCTAAGGGCGCATCTACATCTATACAATCTTGTTATGGATACTAAATGCAGCCACCCTTGATGCATGTGAGAGGCTGGCCCCACGTGTCCCAAGGGCATGTGTAAAACACTTGCTCATTGCATGCACAAGGGCAACTACTGGTGTGCATTGCAAGATGCTACAGACTAATGAACACGTCTTTACAAGATCACTACCCAACTCTACAAACCTTGTAAATATATCTACTATGTATGTCATTTGTAGCTATATATTTCTAGTTTTAACTATGACCAACCTAGTTTGTCTTAACACAAACCTACATAAGTGTAGGTCTAGTGGCTCATTGTGTCCCCATATCATTCGCTCTACCAAATCTTTAAACAAATCTCAATGTCAACAAAATGAGATACAAAGACTAAATGAACACAATAAGATTAATTTACTCTTTTGCCATAATTCAATTACATTGTTGTGACAATGAAACTATTTGAAGACTGACCAAGGACTGGGAGAGAGAGGGAGAGAGAGAGAGAGAGAGAGAGGGAGAGAGGAGAGAGAGAGAGAGAGAGAGGAGGGGAGAGAGAGAGGGGGGAGGGGGAGAGAGAGAGAGAGATGCATAGAGAGAGAGGGAGAGGAGAGAGAGAGAGGGAGGGAGAGAGAGGAGGGAGAGGGAGAGAAGGAGAGAGGAGAGGGAGAGAGGAGAGAGAGAGAGAGAGAGAGAGAGAGAGAGAGATTTTAAAGGGAGAGAGAGAGGGAGATTTTTTAGAGAGAGGGGAGAGAGGGAGAGAGGGAGAGGGAGAGAGAGAGAGAGAGAGAGAGAGAGAGGAGAGAGAGGGGAGAGAGAGAGAGAGAGAGAGAGAGAGAGAGGGAGGGAGGGAGGGAGGGACAAGAGGAAGACCTTCTAGTCATTAACTGTATTCTATTTGTAATCCTGTAACTCTCGTATTTGTGTACTTTTTAAACAATTGTGTTATATTACAAATCGATTAATTCAATCAAGAGAAATTATTTTTATGGTATGAGAGCATCTCCACCATCTTCCGCTCTATCTTCTCTGTTGTTAAATCCTTCCTAGGCTCTGAGTTCTCTCTTCTTAAATCTTTCCTTTGCTTTGAGTTCTTCTCATCATCATGACAAGACCCATGAGCAAGTCAATTGATCAAACCTCGCCCCTTTATTTACACTGTTTGGACTATCCTGAGAACGTCTTTATTTTGAGCCTCTTGACAAAATAAAATTAACCTATTTGGTCGAAGTCAAAGAAGAATGTGCTTCTTGCAAACAACAAGCTCAGGGTTCGTCGATGGCACAATCAAAATTTAAGCACCCAATTCAATCGACTATCCAACATAGACAACTTGCAATGCAATGAACATTTAGAAGATTTTTAATTTGATAGACAAAAGTTTATGTGGAAGCGTCGTTTATGCAGCATAGATGCGCTATATGTGGGTAAATCTCTCAAAAAGTTACAAGGGAATACACCACGCGTCCATGGGATTAAGTCTCATCTATCTTCTTCACTAGGAAGGTATTTCAGTCACAATTTACTACACAAAGTTGAAGGTTTTCAAGGATGAACTAGCTTCTTAGTCTAATTCTCTAGTCTGCAGATGTGGTGCTGCACCTGCATTTTCGAAAAAAAAAAAGGAGATAAAAAAAGTCTATTAATTTTTTTTGGGGCCCAATTCAGATGTGTACGAGACATTTCGTACCCAAGTCTTGTGCAATCCTTTCAAAAGGCCCTTGCAGCCCATTCTGAACTTACGCATGAACAATATGCTCAGTTGTTGAATCTACTTGGTGGGACTTCTTCCTTTGTTCCTTCCTCTGACCAGCTATTAGGTATGCTCCTCGGTTCTTCAATTCTTTGGGTCTTAGACATCAATGCTTCTTGCCATATGATCGGAAGCATTCGTGAACTTTCCCATCTTCAATCACTTACACAGAATGTCCCAATTTGCCTCCTTGATGGTTCTTTGGTCTCGGCTACCCACACGGGGTCTATCCAATTCACCAATCACCTCATTCTATTTGATGTTCTTTATGTTCCTAATTTCTCTTGCAATCTAGTCTCTGTTGGTAAATTGACATCAGACCTTTCATGTTAAATTGCTTATTTGTTTCATCGTTGTTTTCTCCGAGACCGAGCCTCGAGGAAGCAAATTGGCATGGGTCACCTCAGAGATGGTGTGTACTACTTGTGCCAGCATTGTCCACCTCGAGCAGTACTTCAAGTATATGGACGACCACCTAATCCTACTTTATTGCATCGTCGGCTGGGACACCTCTCTCATAATATTTTGTCTTTCTTCCCATCTTATAGTTCTATTTATAATCAATTGTTTGTTTGTGATGCATGTGCTCGTTCGAAGCAAACACGTATTTCTTTCCCTTCTAGTGAGAATTGTGCTCGCATGACATTTGAACTTATTCATTGTGATGCCTGGGGACCATATGTGACACCATCTTTGTCTGGTGCTCATTATTTCTTAACTATTATAGATGATTTTTCTCATAGTGCATGGGTTTATCTGCTGAAAACCAAATATTTTGTTACTGATATTCTTATCTCTTTCTGCTCTATGGTTCACAATTTATACGATTCATAGGTTCAAATTATTTGCTCCAATAATGGAACTGAATTTCTTTCAGTCAAACTTTAGTGTTTTCTAGACATGGAAGGCATTTTACATCAAACCGGTTGTACTTTCCTAGCAGAATGGCAAGGTTTAGAACAAACACTGCCACATTCTAAATATGGCTCATGCTTTACGTTTCCACGCAAACCTATTGATCAAGTTTTGGGGGGAGAGCATTCTCACTATAGCCCATTTGACTAATCACACTCCAACTTCTATATTATCAGGTAAAACCCCTTCATAAGTTTTGTTTCGAAAGGAACCCAATTATTCCCACCTTCGAGTCTTTGGCTGTTTATGTTATGATCACCAACTACCAAAACCATAAGACAAATTTTCTCCTCAAGCTAGACATTGTCTCTTTCTTGAATTTCCATTTGGCAAGAAAGTTTGGCAAGTGTTTGATATTGGGAAGCATGAAATTTTTATTTCACGAGAAGTAGTTTTTCATGAGCATATTTTCCCTACGCAATCATAGACTCTTCGGACTCTTCTGAAACCAAAGTTGTCTACCCATTCTCAGTTCCTAACACTGCCCTTGCACCACTTCTCTCCAATGACAATACCTCTCCAAACACTCCTGACACTACACATTATTCACTAAAATTTGAGGGTCCTTCTATTCATGATCCCCCTCCATCTTTGATGCAACCTTGGTAGGTACTACCTTCTTCTTCTACTACTATAGATGAGTCATCTTTTATAGACAATAATATAGAGAGGGAGAGTATTACGTGACGTATATCTACATGGATACGAGGACCCCATCTCACTTAAGGGACTATGTTTGTCGTGTAGTTGTCAAACCTCATACAAAGCTCACTCCTTGAGCAACCTCAGGTACCCATTTTCCCTTACACAATGTTCTTTCTTATTCTAATTTTTCTTATTCTAATATTTCATCTTCTTAGCTTTCCTAGCCACCCTTTCCTCTGAAGAAAAGCCCAAAAACTTTTCCCAAGCAGTCTGACAGGAGCATTAGTGAAAGGCCATGGGCTCTAAAATTTCTGCATTACAGGATAACAACACAAGGCATCTTACTCCCTTGCCACTTGAAAAATGACCCATTGGTTGCAAATGGGTATATAAAATCAGACATAGAGCAAATGGCACCATCAAGAAATACAAAGCCAGACTTGTGGCAAAAGGCTATACAGAAATCAAGGGAATTGTCTTTCAAGAACTGTTTGTTCATGTTGCAAAATTGTCAAACGTCCGTTAACTTCTCATTGTTGCTATTTCTAAAGGGTGGGACCTTCACCAACTTGATGTTAATAATGCATTTTTACATGAGGATTTACAGAAAGAGACTTATATGGAGCTGCCTCTAGGTTTCTCTTCATCCACACCGCATCTTGTACGTCGAGTACAAAAATCTCTCTATGGTCCTCGACAAGCCTCTCAAAACTAGCTCGCTAAGCACTCCAATGCTCTTCAGAACTACGATTTCACTCAATCTGTGGCAGACTATTCCTTTTTCACATTGAACAAAGATGGTGATTTTTTTTATCTTACTCACCTATGTTGACGACTTAATTTTGATGAGTAATAACACTAATCATTATCACTCTTTCAAGACATACTTACATGAGTATTTTTGAAATCTCAGTAAACTATGCACGTGTACGTATGAGTGTACTTACGCCCGAGGACTAGTGTAATGACACGTATCGATATACTTACAAAACATAAACACAACGACACTTTGTTATCGTAGTTCAAAACCAATTGTTCGTACTCTGCGGGGCATTCGGCCCAGGGTATCAAAATCCACTAGAGAGAGTATTACAGAAGTTTAGCGACCACATTTAGTAACAAGTTTTCCTCCTCGCAAGGACTCGAACAATAGCCTCTTCTAGACAAGCTTCCTGTTTCCACACTTAAACAGATGCCCTTCGATACCCCCACACTAAGTCTCCCCCTTAGTGTGTTCCCTATCACCAGAGAGTTTTTTCACGCAGTCTTCTCAAGATGAGAATACTATTACGATGGTCAATAGTTTCAATGGTAAGCTTGTAGACCTCTTGATTAGCTCTAATGAATATACTCAAACTCCAGAAGTAAGTACAATAGTCATCTCCTCAAACTCCCCCTCAAACTCACTCTTGCTATGTATCATTCAGATTCTGCGTAACTCTAATCCATCACATATTGTGCTATATATATATATATATATATATCTTTAGGGTATACCGAGTCCTTTTCTGACTTAGCCACATCACCGACAGAGAAGTCATAACTGCAATAGACTTCTCTTCTGCTGCCATCTTCATCATTGATCACGTCCTATGCTAAGTGCTCTTCTATATCAACTAGGAAACTTATAAACTCCAACTCATGTTATCTATATTTTACTCGAACCAGGACTCTCAACCAAAGTGTGTTTTGTCATTATCAGCCAACCATACATCTGTGCACCAACAGTTTTAATATCAAAGATGTGGGGTCTCCCAATATTTTTTTAATATTGAAGTTGCCAGAAATCTGTCTGGCCTTTTTCTCTCTCAAAGAAAATGCAAACTTAACATCTTGTAGAGGCAAGCGTATTGCGTGGTAAGCCTGTGCCTTTCCTAATGGTCCAGAATCATTGATTATCTTCATATTCTGGTGAACCACTATCTGATCCAAATCAATTGCAACGCCTCGATAGTCGGCTCCATTATCTCACAATCACTAGACCAAGGATCGCCTATTCGGCGCAAGTATTGACCCAATTCATGCATGAACCACAACAGGGTCATCTAGAAGCAACCATGTGAGTCTTACGATATCTCAAACACTCAGACAAGGCATTCTTATTCAGCCTACCAAGGACTTCCAATTGTGTGCTTATTGTAATTCAAATTGGGCAAGTTGTCAATTGGCTCATTGTTATGTCACTAGGTTCTTTATCTTCCTCGGTGACTCCCCTGTTAATTGGAAGTCCAAAAAGTAATTTGTCGTCTCGAGGTCATCTGCTGAAGCTAAATATTGGGTCTTGGCTTCTACCACAGATGAATTGTTATGGATTCATAGTCTCCTTCTCTGTCTCATTGTTTCCCATGTGCAACCAATGCAGATCCATTATGACAAGAAAGCTTCTCTCCACATTGCACGCAGTCTAGTTTATCACGAGTATTGCACCAAACATATAGAAGTTGACTACCACTTCTTGCGAGACCACGTTCAAAAGTGGTTTCGTTACTACAACTTATGTCCCATCAACCTTGCAACTTGCAAACATTTTTACAAAGGCTCTTGGTGATCAGCAATTTAAGCTTTTTCTTACCAAGTTGGGCATCATCCAACCTTATGCTCCAACTTGAGGGGGAGTATTTCGGGATATTTACAACCTCTTTATGTATCTAGTCTATTTGTAATCTCGTAACTCTTGTATTAGTATACTACTTAAACAATTGTGTTATGTAACGAATCAATTCAATCAAGGGAGATGAAACAAGAGTTTCGATAAGAAGCCGTTAGAATTAAGGAGACTGAGGGACGTAGAATTGAGAAGAATGATTAAACGTTTTCATTTCAGTACACTTGTTTATTATTCTGGGAAGAAGTGGTAGTCTATCTTCGAAGAAAAAGTATACGTGGGCAGTTGCATGCTGCAACTCTTCCTACAGACCCTGACGTCACCAATTTTGCTTCTCTCTCGTCTCCTTCGCGTGTTGGAGATCAGTTGCCTTATGACCGGTGCGTCGATATGTTTTTTCTATGTCAAAGTTAGACTTGCTCTCCCCATGAAAATTCCTTTGATAGAAAGAGAGAGACCAAGCTTGGAACAAAAGCAATTGTTTGTATCTTTGTCCATAACATCATATGCTTTGGAAGTTGTTCTTATATATTTTTTGCTATAATTTGTGTGTGTGTGTATTAGGAAAATCTAATAAATCAATCTACATAATCTTTTTAGGAAAAAAGTAGATTATATTCAGACATAACTATCCTTAATAAATTTAAAAAGTACAAAAAATTTAATGATATGTCCATGTTGTTTAAAACATTATTACACATGTGATCCCTACTCAGAAAAGGCTAAAGTTTATGATTACAATAAATTTGAGTAGATTGATTTCATATAAAGTGGTTGCTAGCTAGACTGTAATAAATATAAGAATGGTTTAATACTTAAGGATATCCACAATATTAATATGGCGGGGATGAAAGCCTTAAAGATATCACCAATATGAGTATGAATTAATTCGAGTACTAAGATTGAATAAGAATTTGCTTTTAGAAGCAACCCAAAATATTCAAAACACAGGCACAAGCTAATAAAAATGTACTATGCTATTTTATTTTCATCCCAATTACAACTATAGTCTGTCTCTGTCTTCTATATCCCAAATAATTAAAGCTAAATATGTTACTAGCTTTTATATCATTTTACTAGGGTGAAAGTTGAGACACACAATACTCTCTAATTTCATGGCCCTCATCAATTGAAGCTCACAACATATATAAAACTAACTAGTGTATATATATATATGTTCAAAAAGAAATGTAGGTAATTATACCCTTCTATACATACATGCATTAGAACACATTAAAGGCAAGTTAATTGAAGAAAACAAGTAGAGCTATATATAATCTTGTTGAATCTTAAATTTAAAAATAAATCATTGTTGAGGTGCCTAGCTTTAGATGAGATTAGCAAGTGTTCAACTGACAATATTGTAAATAGGAGCTCAATTCGAAAGAGAATTACCACATTGGAGTGTCTTACAGTAAATCATGCTTGAATACAAAAAGAGTTGTCATATACGTGGATTGTGTGAAGGCACGCGTAAATACAAGTGCATGCGGAGATCTAACGATTGCCATCGTCCTAACGTACGTTATTTCCGATGACAGGCTCCCACTTGAACGAGAATCACGAATGCAATACCAAAAGAGAGCGGGTTGGTACGATTCCACAGCAAAGAGGTGTTGAGCATGCATTGCGCGTGACAATTTTAATCTTTAAAATTATTATTTTTTAAATCTTATTTTCTCTCAAATATCCAATTTTATAAACCTAACAATTAATTAAATGGTGTAATTTGAAGCTCTCTAGTTTTTTTTTCAAAATAAATAACCATTTTCATATTTATTTTCCTCCAATATATACACCCAAATATATAGTACTTGACATTCTTTAATATCTACATATATATTTATAAATAGATATATATATTCATGCAAGATATAACTTATAGTTGATACATATTAATCCACCTTGTTATTTTAAACTTCTTTGTTCATGCGTATATATATACGAATTACAGCACTGGCTAGGAAGGTCGAGTTGTTTATTTATAGGATAATTAATTAAGCATGTCACGTAGAAGCTTGCAGTTATAACAAGTGATATTTCCAGATTCTTCGACTATCAAATTAAGACGGAACAAAACGAAAACCTCGAGACGATAAGACTTGGGTTCAGAAATCCGAGCAGTCACGGCCAGTCCAAAGCGAACGAAACAGGTAGCCTCCGGGGTGAAGGCGCGCGTTGTCAGTACCGAAGACAATACTCCAGGCGGACGCGACCTCGACTGTGACTGTGACTGTGACTGTCCAGATTTGGAGCCGTGAACGAGGAGATGGAAGGATAACATTGATAGGAAGCGGGAAGTGGGATTCGGGAAGCGGATGCAGGTTCTGGAATTCTTCATGGAAGCGGTAGCTCAAGTCCCGGGCATTGCCGCCTTCCACACCCAGACAAACATTTCTGCACTTGGATATAGCTACCTACCTCAGTCTCACTAATCGCGTAAAAAAATCAATCTGGAAAAAAGAGCAACCGTTTTGGTTTCGCATATTTAAGAAGGAGATGGATGATCGATGAGTCGTCGTGGTGATCGAGCCTGCAGAGATTGAGATTTTCTCAGTATATAGCGCCTAGGAAAAGCTTTTTCTTTAATTTTCGTGCGAGTATTTGGAGTTGGGTGGATTGGGGAGGTGCTGGTGCTCATCCGCCGTGGTTTTCTTCAATTTCCGGCCCGTAGATTATTCCGGGCACCAAAACGACACGTACGTTGAAATATCAGAACCCTAAAACCGAGAAGGGCGAATCGCGCGCTTCAAACCCAAATCCGCATGCAATCACATCAGGCCCGCCTTAGTACTAATTAAGACAAGCAGTTTGCACAAGAAGAGCGAATTAATAACGCGACAAACAGAGAGGAGGAAGAGCGAATTAATTCGAGCCATGGAGGAGCAGGGGAACAGTGCGGCGATCGTGATCAAGGAAGAGGAGCCGGAGCAGGAGGAGCAGCCGGAGGAGGTGAAGCAGGAGCAGGAGCAGGAGCGGCCCCTGACGAGGAGGTCTATGGCGGGGGCGACGAGGCCCGGGGATCGAGAGAAGGAGAAATGCCCCCGATGTAACTCGATGGACACCAAATTCTGCTACTTCAACAACTACAGCCTCTCTCAGCCCCGCCACTACTGCAAGGCCTGTCGACGCTACTGGACAAAAGGCGGTACTCTCCGCAACGTCCCTGTCGGAGGCGGATGTCGCAAAGGTAAGCGATCCAAGCTGATCAAAACCCCCTCTTCTCCCCCGTCGACTCCTCCTCCTCCGCCTCCGTCCGCCGGAGGAAACGGGGACTTCCTCTCCACGCTCGCCTCGTTCGGACTCCCCAACGAAGATTTCAACCTTCCGCACCAGCAGCAGCAGCAGCAGCCGCCGCAGCACGAGACGAATTACCAGAGCCTTCTCTTCGACGTCGACGGCAAGGATGGTGAACATCAAGTCCAGTACAACGTCCTGCAGCCTCCGGTGGCCCCCGATATGAGTGCTTTCTGGGTCAACAAAGGCAACAATGGTACTCCGGAGGAATCCTCTTCCCAGTGGATGCCGGACTTTCCTGGGTATGCTCCTCATCATCCGCCCTCTTCGCCGTCCTCCTTCCATTGAGGAAATTAAACAGAGCTAAACTTAGAACGACGACGGAGCATCATATATATATCAATCGCCAGTATGCCCAATATTTGCTCTTGTTATTAGAAGATGTATTTCCGGGTTCTTCAATTCCCCTACCTAGCTAGCCCCTTTCTCTTTTTTGTTTCTTCATGTAATTAGAACATGCATGGTACGGATCATGCATGTTTCGCTTTAATTTTTTCTTTTTTGGGTTGGATCGGTTTTTTGTTTTTCTTATATATATATATATATATATATATATATATTCTGAGAGCCTTGGTCGTTTTGGGCATGGCGATTGCAGTATATATATATATATATATATATATAGTAGTTTTGTACAGGATGAAATAGAAAGGTGGGGCATGGTTTTTTCTTTCTTTATTAGTTTGTGATCATTTCGTTCGGAAGCCGACGACTCAGAGCTTTTACCATCGACAGATCCGTAGCTACCTTCGCCTCGTCTTCGCTTTCTCGGCATTCTTTAAGCGAACAACAACAGAGGAAAGTTGAAGCTAGCTCGACTCCGCAGCAATCTGGAATATTAAGCCTCGTTTTCTTGCTCGCGTCATTATTTAACTCGAATAGGGTCGTTGCGGTATCACCGTATCGGGTTACGAGCAGCTCTGGTTGTTGTACTGATACTCTGATAGATTGTGTCCGAACTCTGAAGAGAGGACGGTATGAAGACTGCATGCGGTCGACTGAAATTAGGTTGTTAAAACCGAAGACGTACATGTGTTGGCGGAGGAAGGATCACCGCTACCAGAGAGGGGATTGAAATTAAATTCGGCGAAAGTGGCGACAGCGACGCCTAGAGGGCCGCCTAGAGAACAGCAAACCTGAATAACGGACGGATGTCGCATTTTCACCTTCCATGGCCGCGCGAGCGACCACTAGTGGGTGGATTCGCGGTCGGGGAATATTGATGCAATATTGTCTGTGATTATGTGATTATGTGTACAATGTACTAGGGCCCAACCTCTTGTACAATCTCATCCATCAACACAAACAAATATTGTGCACCTCTCACCACCCACAAGCATCCACAAATTTTAAGAATATATTTCATTTGAATTAGTTGACCAAATACTAGATCAAAACAAAACAAGTCAACATAAGCTATCATCTAAGCTAATTCCTCTCTCAACAACAAAATCCTGATCTGTCTCAATGTTGGCGATCTCACTCTAGGCCCTATCTTTGAGCAGCGTCAATCATAGACAAAAAATTATCGTCCACTGCAGTATGTGTAGCAAGTGGGAGCGTAATAGAAAAACCAGACTACCATCTTGAGGAAGTTCTTTGCAAGCCATGTTTTCCACTTATCTGTCAATATCTTCTATTTTGGCTTTTTACAGGAGGCACAAGTCAGATATCGGTCCAATGTCATTCAATTGAGGAATGCTCTCTAAATCAACTGATGAATGTATTCTAAATGAACTTGATCCACCCTCATGGACTGACTGTGAGCAATGATATTCTTGGAACTCATTGATTCCTGCACGGGAGTAACCAGTTGACTCCAAATCTCTCCAATTCTAACTCTTTGTGCATGATGCATGGGTCAACTCCTCCCCTCAATTCTTGGGCCTGCTCCTCATATAGATGTACCACGCACGTGTGCAAAGATGGCCGTATGGTCTATTGCAACTCTAGATTATGCTATCTTTCAAAAATCATCTTTGTTACTATTGTCAGCTCCGTCAGGGTCAAGATATAGTTGCTTAAGATGTCCTCCTGAATATTCTTCCACTCCTATTTCACTCTTTTCTCCACTTTATTTTGTGTAAAGTGAGCATTGAAGAACCTCTTCACATCTTTTTGACATGTTGGCCTTCATTTTCTCTCCTAGTTGTGGACAAACTATTTTGATAAAAAATTGGCATGCATTCTCAAGGTACGTTAGTGCTCTTTAAGGTTCCCTATGGAGCCATGTATGAGTTTAAAAGAGTACATATTTCCTCTGGAAAATATCTAAATCCATAATTTCATATTTTGTCTTTCCCACAAAATAATTTAATGCAATTCATTCTGATAAATATATACAAACTTATAGATATGCAATACATACCAAAGTACATAAAAATAAACAAATAACTACTATACCCTTATAAAAATAATAAAAATTTCCTAGATAGTGATGGGTTCTATACTTTTTGTAGGCATTGGGTCTCATACACAACAAACACTACATAATTAGAATTTTAACACAAATTTTTAAGTTTTTAACTCTAAATAAATTAACTTATATCATTGAGGCATTGATTGCAATGCTAAATTTTCATATAGCACAACTTTTTATTAATTAAGTGAATATTAATAACAGTAAAAATTTATAAATACCTCATTGATGCCCTAATTAGCAACTGGTCTAGTCCCCTCTTAATGTGTCAGATAAATCTCAAAGACACAGTGGCCCCCTTTGAATTCAACCAACAAAATAGAGTTGAAATTTTAAATAAGTCATTAAAATTTAATAATAAAAAAAACTCTTCCTAAGTTTCTAATTCTAAATAGATTAATTTATATTATTAGGCATAAATTACCATGCTTAAACTAACAATCCCACACTATGTATAATAAAAAATAAAATGCAAAAATGACAAATTTCTTACCGAAAATAATCCAAAACCACTTTGTAATCTTACCCAAATCAAACTAGATTTCAAGACACTATCCCACACGCTAGTTGAAAACAACCCACCCCGAGATGCTTAAATTTCTTCAGATCTAGGCAGAGGTGGGATGTGATGGTTCGCTGGTAATAGATAAGAGCAAGAGCCACTAGAAAACTTGGAAAGAAGAAGAACAAAGGGGAAAGAAGAGGATTGAGGTGCAAGGATCGGGGTTTCAGGCAAGAAATTGACTGGATTTAACCTAAAAACGGCTGGCAATAAAGAGCAATAGAACCCTAAAGTTTGGTTGCACTGGAGGGGAGAGAGTGTTGAAGATCTATTGTCTTCCGATTCTCAACAACCTTTTGACTTTTCATGTTGTAAACTTTTGCAACTTGCTTGATCTAAAGGGATCTACTTTATCTTCTTTCTATCTCTTTCTTTAACAACAATCCTCTCAGTTGCTATAAATAGTGTTGCTTCCTCGAATAAAAACAATTCAACAAATTCACTTGTTTACATGGTATCAAAGCTTCTTGTATCGAGTTGACACCAAGTTTTACTGAGTTTGCCTCTGAATCTCTTCCTTTGCCTTTGAATTCGGTTTCTGATATTGAGTTTGGCCATCCTACTTCGTTGGGTAGGTCCCTACCACCCCCATGTCTGTCTACAATGGCTCCTTTGTCAATTCATCCTATGGTAACTCGTTACTGAACTGGTTCTCTTAAGCCTCGATGCCTCTAAGCCCCTCGATGCCGCCTTTTATATGTGTGTCTTGAGTTTTAACATACTTGCTATTCCCAGGCAGCCTGATTTGCTCAATGGTGTGATGTGATGGCCTCCGAATTCAATGCCTTTCTTTGAAACTATACATAGAGTTTGGTTCCTCTCACGCCAGGTCACACTTGTTGGATGTAAATGGCTCTCTAATTAAACACAAACCAGATGGGTCGATGGACCGGTATATGGCCATATTAGTTGTCAAGTGGTTTAGACTACAGAAAGGTTTTGATTTATTTCAAAACTTTTAGTCTAGTGGTTAAACCAGTGACAATTTAGATTGTTCTTACCCTTGCTATTTTACATGGATGGGTAATTTATCAGTTGGACATTTATAATGCCTTTTTGAATGGTTTTCTTAAAGAAAAGGTTTATATGACTCAACCAATTGGTTTTGTTGACACTCGACATTCTACTCATGTTTTTCTACTTCATCTCTCTCTTTACGGACTCAAGCAGAGTGTTGCGGGTGTGGTATTTATGGCTGCCTGAATTTCTTCTTGAATTAGGTTTTGTTGGATCTCATGCTGACTCTTCTCTATTTTGTACGTTTTCTGAGTCATCTACACTTTTTGTTCTTATTTATGTGGACGATTTGAAAATGGCAATCACTCATCTGTAGTGAGCTCTTTTACTGCATGCTTACAATCACAGTTTGCCATGATCAATCTTGTTCCTCTTCATTATTTTGTGGGAGGTTGGAGGTTGTTCGCTCTAACCATGGTCTTCACCTTTCTCAACCAAAGTATGCTATCGATCTTCTTCGCTGTCTTTGGTCTTGATGGCACAAGCCTTTGGCCGCTCCAACTACAATAGGCTCTAAGTTATCTAAACATGTTGGTGATCCGATTATTGACCCTTCTCTTTATCGCATGGTTGTTGGGGCATTTCAATACCTTAATTTAACTCGTCCAAATATTCAATATTCAGTGAATTAGGCTTGCCAATACCAAGAAGCCCCCACAAATGTTCATTGGGCTTTTGTCAAATGTATTTTATGTTATATTAAAGGGACTATTTTCTATGGTTGACTTCTTCTACCTATCCCCAGTTTCACACTCTCTGCTTACTCATACGCTGATTGGGCTGGTTGTCAAGATGGTCCCCAATCTACTATAGGATATTGTGTCTACTTAGGTAATTCTTTGTTGTCCTGAAACTCAAAGAAACAACCTAATGTTGCTCGGTCCAGCGTTGAGGCACAATATTGCATACTTGTTGTGGATTCTGTAGAGTTCTCTTGGATTCCCCATTGCTACTATAGGGGATTGGTGAAGATCTATCGTCTTCCAATTCTCAGCAATCCCTTTGAATTTTCTTGTAGTGAACTTTTCTAACTTCCCTGATCCAAATGGATCTACTTATTAACTTTTCATTTGGTTAGTTATAGCTATTAGGATACATGTTTTGTACTTAGTCTACATCATAGTCCTTATGAGTTCGACATATGGACTCTAAGTCCACTTTATTACTTGCGTGACATGTGCACTTGCAAGTAACTTCTTTTAGTTAGAAAGTATTCACGTTTAGCTAGCAACAATTTTCTACTTTATTTTTCCACCAGTTGTAACATGGTATCAGAGCAAAGGTGCAAACCAACCTAAGAATTTTTCTCTTCAATTTTTTGATTTTTTGAACGCTTCTCATTTTTTCATCATCTCGAGTTTGCTGCTATCATTGTTGATCAATTTCATAGTCTAAATTCCATATACTATGTGGAGAACTCTTGATCATAGTAGTAAAGACAATAACATAACTTGTACTATTTCTCTTGATACTTTGAATTGTAGACTAGGGCACCTGCCTTTTTAAGGTTTGAAACATATACCTGGTTTGGTAGTTGTAAGAAACTTTCTGCTTGTCATGTATGTCCTAAAGCTAAGTTTCATAGGTAGCATTTTCCTACAAGTCAGTCTATAAGTTCTGGAATATTTGAGCTTCTTCATGCGGATATGTGGGGACTTTACTATACTCCAACTCATCATGATATTTCATTGCAATTGTAGATGATTTCTCAAGAGCTACTAGGTACCTCTTATTGCTCATAAAAGCAACACATTGCTTATTCTACAGTCTTTCATATCTTTTGTTGAAAATCAGTTTCATGTAGTTGTCAAGAGCATTAGATCTAATAATGGAAATGAATTTTGTGCCAAATATGCAAAGCAATTTTATGTTACTAAAGGAATTTCTCATAAAACTTCTTGTATTGAATGAGAGAGTTGACATGAAGCACAAATCTTTTCTAGAAATAGCCAGATCACTCTTTGTCCAAACCAATCTTCCATTACAGTAATGGGGCGAGTGTATTTTGGTAGGAACATATCTTCTGAACAGATTTCCAGCCACTGCCCTCAATAACAAGGCTTCATATGAAATACTTCACAATGACAATTTTTCTTATCAACACTTAGAGCATTTGGATGTTTATGCTATGTTGCTACACTCAAGAGACATAAATAAGCTCCAACATCGTGCTCATCCATGTGTGTTCCTAGGCTATTCCTATGGAAAGAAAGCTTATTATGTTCTATATCATGAAACTCACAAAGTTCTTCAATCCAAATATGTCATTTTCCAAGAAATAATATTTCATTTCCATTCAAAATCATTATATAATTCATTTTCAAGCTCTCCTTTATCAATTCCAAAAAATTATTTCACCCATTCTATCTTTCATGCCAATGAGCATATTTTTTTATAGTCTTCTATAGAAAATACAAACTCAAACACTCTTGACAGTTATCATCAGAATTACCATACCTCAACTACTATCAGTCCACAATTATCTCAACCACCACAACAAAATTTTGACACCCAATCATTTTGAACCTTTGAGAAAATCAACTAGAGCTAAAAAAACTCCTAATATCTTATAGATTATCATTATCACTCTTCTACCACTACTCATTGGTGCAATCATGTTACTTTTGAATATTTACCTCAAGTTGCTCAAGCTCATATCTCTTAGCGTAATCATGTTACAAAACCAACCTCTTATAAGCAGGCACCCTTAAAACATTGTTGAGTTCAAGCTATGCTGAAAGAAATAACTGTTCTACAACTAAATCACACTTGGGATGAGGTTGATCTTCCAATAGGTAAAGAGGCAATCTCTTCAAAGTGGTTTACAAAGTTAAACTAAGGTATGATGAAACCTTTGAAAGATATAAAACTATGACTTGTTATAAGAGGTGATACACAGAAAGCTAAGATAGATTACCAAGAAACTTTTTCACCATTTTTTAAAATCGCCACAATTGGAGCTATCATTGCTTTAGCTACATATAGAAAATTAGGTATTTTTCAATTGGATATCAATAATGCATTTCTTCATGAGGATTTGCATGAGGAAGTGTATACGAAAATGCCACAGGGCATTGCAAATTTAGGCACAAATTTTGTCGACTTAGAAAATCCTTATATGGGCTGAAACAAACATCAAGGCAGTGGTTTGCAAAACTTGGTGACAATCTTCTATCCTTAGATTATATCCAATCTAAAAATGATTATTCCTTGTTTACCAAAAGATCTAGTAAAGATATTACTATAGCAGTTATTTATATGGATGTCATCATGTCATTGGATTAAATCCCACATAGATCACTCAATTAAAATCTCATTTGCATGCTCAATTTGTCATCAAGGATCTTGGTCCTCTCAATTTTTTCTAGGGGATTGAAGCATCATATACAACAAAAGGATTGTTTTGACACAACAGAAGTTCACTAAATAACTCCTACAAACTATTCATTGCAGGTTTTCCACTATTGCATCTACTACTCTACCACTAAATTATAAGTTCACAGCTAATGATGGAGAACTACTTGAAGATCCTTCATATTACAGAATGATTGTTAGCAAGCTAAATTTTGTTACCAATACTAGACCAAACCTTTCTTATGTTGTTCAAATGGTCTGTCAATTTATGCAATCCACACGTTCTAGTTATTTCAAGGCTTGAAAACACGTGCTCAAATATTTAAAGTGGGTCAAGGAATTCTCATGAAAGTATCTTCACAAGTCAATTTACAAGGCTTTTCAAATTCTAACTGGGCTTCATGTCCTTCTACAAGAAAATCTATCACAAGTTATGTTGTTATGCTTGGCAACTCACCTGTCAGATGGAAGAGTAAGAAACAAGGCCGCCGAATTAGAATACAGGGCTATGTCAAATGCAGTTGTAGAGGTTACATGGCTAGTTTGCTTATTAGAAGAAATTGGACTAACAAATCTAAAACTAACTCTCTACTGTGACAACCAGAGTACACTTCTCATTACACGAAATCCAATCTTTCATAAGAGGACAAAACACATAGAATTGGACTGCCACTTCAACAAAGATAAAGTGCTTGAAAGATTACTACTACTTACTTATCTGCCAACACAAAATCAACTAACTGATGTCCTCACCAAGATACTGCCTTTTGCTCGGCATTGGACACTACTACACAAGCTTGACGTGATAACGTTAACACCATCCCAAGCTTGATGGTGGGGGGGTGTTGGATGATATGAAGCGAGGTTAGCACAATTAGTTAGTCATGAAGATTTTGTGAGACGCTCCTTTCCTTGGAATCAACCTTTTTGTTATTGTTTCTATTGTAAGTAACTTGTATAAATATGAGTCATTTTAAATTGTCATTCGATTGTAAACTTGTAACCAAGGAATACAAGAGACCTACATTCTCCGTTATCTCTTGGGTTTTCTACTTTGTCTTTCCACCAGTTGTCACAATATTAAACAAATTAAATAAAGTTTATAAACCACTAAAAAGTTATGAAAACATAAATAGGTAGCATAAAATATATTCAGAAAAGAACTTTACACTAATCAATATTATATATTAGAGTACTTTTCTTTTAGTTACACATGAAGCAACAAAAAAGACCCAAAAATTAAAATTTTCATGTATTTAGTCCCAATAATTTTGAGTGTGTATGCGCGCGCCAAATAATTCTTTTCTCCTTTTTTATTCCAAACAATATCATTATCTCATGTAAAGGCTCAATAAAAATAATCAATACCAACAAGAATGAATAGTATTAATAAATGTTTAAATACATTCTTCGTATATATGGATTTATGGTTAAAAAAAAAAAAAAAAAAGGTTGGTGCACCTACGCATGTACAAAAGTACAAAACTAGGTCCGTGTATCTTGTTTCCTATAAAAAGTATGGCAGTTTAGTTTCAATCGGGAGAGGAGGTCCATTAGTAAGCCATAAATTGGAAGCCCATGCCGCAGTGGCAGAAAACGCTTAAGGGGGTTTAGTCGTTAGAGAAAGTAGAGTTAGAGAATATAAATTCTTGGAAAATAGAACTTTCTGAAGTTAGTTACAGTAAATTCTCGGTAACTTTCAATTCTCCTGAAAAGTAAGAGAGAAATCAGAGTTTCAGGGATAGAGTAAATTTAGAAGCGTTTTGAGAATTCGATTTCTCACCTCAAGACATGGAACTTTCAACTCCCTCCAATTCTCTAACGGACAACCTTGGGAGCAGACAAAAAAATCAAAAAGATCTTCTTGCAAATTTGAAATAAATTTTTTGTCTTTTTATTATTTTAAAAAAATTATTTACCTACTTATTCTCAAACTTGTCAAAAACTTATTTATTTATATTTTTATTTCTTAAAATAAAAATTTTAAATAGTTTTAAATGTTTATATGATTACCTCTTTTTATGTTTTGAATTCACTTTCAATAAAATCACAATAAAAAAATTATTTTATTTTAAAATATATAAAATCTTATATAATCTTTGCATGAGAAAAATAATATAAAAATTATAGATCCTTTCTTTAGGACCTAATTTTTCTATTACCATTTAAAATATAAAATAATTATTATAAGAAATTATAATAAACTTAATTTAAATATTTTATAATCTTTTAATTAAAGTGATATATACTAAATTAAATCATTCAAAATAAAAAAATATGTTTACATATAATAAATGACTAAATATTTAATAAATTTAGTTAATGAATAAATTAATCAAATAGTAGCATCATTGTATAAAAACATAAAATTATGTTTACTAAATAGATATTTATCATCTAATGCATTGTATAAAAATTATTCATACAGAGAAAAGATAAATTCTCTGTATTTATATAAAAGTAATAATTTTTAAATTTTTTTATAGTTTGAACAATTCAACAATTACTTGAAATAAGATAATTATTTGTGAATCAGTGGAATTTAGTAATTACTTTGTTCATATAACAAAGTCTTTGAAACTCTCAGTGTCAACCACTAACAAGGGAAACCATTGTCTATGACTTCAAATTCTCTATGCACTAAATCCCCGTTAGAGTGATGCTGCCCGGGAAGGAAGAGACACGGGCGACCTCCCCTTGGGTTGCTTCCAGTATACTATAAAGGGCTCCCCCCAATTTGCTTCGCACATTTCGGGTCTTCTTCTCGAATCCGGAATTTTACAACATCGCGCATTTCTTTCTCTTTGGCCCTTATGCTTCCCGCTCTTTAGATTTTCTTCCTACCTCACCTCGATGCCGCTGTTTATCTCCGACGAAGAATTTAACCGGTATTCCGGCGACGCCACCCTGATCGCCGAGAAGGCCGACTCGTTCATACGCGATCTTCTCCTACAGCTCGAGTCCGCGAAAGCGAAATCTGACGCGTCGTCGATCACCGCGGAGCAAACTTGCTCGTTCCTCGAACAAAAGTACATTTCCCTTTCTTCTGACTTCTCCAATCTTCAGGCGGAGAACCGTTCTCTCTCTTCAGCTGTAGAAAAACGCGCGTCTGAGCTCGCTGAGGCACAGGCAGAAAAGCACCAGGTTCACCGGAAAGCTGTAAGATATTATGGCAACACCCAAAGGTCGTAAGTTGTGGTTTACATTAAACTTCCAATTTGATGGTGTGAGGTGTGGTATGTTTCAGATTGAGAAGGATGGAGAGCTTGAGAGATTGTCAGTTGAGGTTTCCGAGCTGCATAAGTCGAAGAGGCAGTTGTTAGAGCAGTTAGAGCAGAAGGATTCTCTTATCAAAAGCTATTACGACAAAATTGTGAGTTGTGTCTGTATTTTCGTAGTTTATCGCCTCTCTGTATTGGTTTTCCTTTCCGTAGGCAAAATGCGGCTCTATATTCTTGTATAGGCAAAAGTACGTTCCTGATGAATCGGATGCTTGATAATCAGTCAGTACACTTATTTCTAACGTGTGGAAAAACTGAGAGTACTCCTGAAAAGGGTGCTACGACAATCGCTTCTAGTTAGATGCATCTGGAGTTCGCCAGATGAACTCGCCTTAGTTTTGTTAGAATTGCACTTTTGTTAAGATTATGACTGTCTGTGAATGCTACTCAGTCTGTGTCTCCGAAGTCAAAAAAATCCCTCAGATTGTGTACCTTGATGGAAGCAATTGGTTCGACTCTGATTGGGTTCAGTACAAAGGCTCCAAACTCTTCTGTTATGGGTTGAAACCAGGGTTTGATATCAGACACTAGTAATAGGTTGATGTAAACCTCATTGAAATTGCTTCTGGGGCCTTCCATAGAATTTAGGAATAGTCTTCCTTGGAGATGTATTTATTACCAAGGAAGATATCCTGGGAAGAAACACTTCAGGAGTCTGGAAGTGGAGTAGGGAGAACTAGGGACGAGTACACAAATACTGGTGTGTAAGAAGCATAGACTTCAAGTTCTCTATGGCCCTTAATAGTATCAGGAGCTTCACTTATATATAACTGCCTTGGGAGCTGTTCTTGGTACCCTTGAAATGCAGTCATTGTTTCCATGCTCTCACAACCTTCTTATGCAGGGTAATCTCACACCAAGGACGTTACTTATTTTCTTCTTTTGTGCTGAAGGTCAAATTGTCAGAAGAGATTACTTTGAAAGAGGCTAAGTTAGGTGACACTGAGGCAGAACTTGCACGCTGTCGTGCTGCTTGTGCTCGTCTTTCCCAGGTGCTGTGTACATTCTTTTACTGACCATCTGATTGCTAGTTCATTATTTCCTCGAATATTTTCCTGGCTACTGTTGGTTTTCTTTTTACATTGTCCTGCAGGCTATTTAGGCCAATATATTCATATTCTCATTCTTGTGCTTTAGTTTTTCTATAGTCATATCAAGGATGGTTTATAAGAATGTGCTTTAAATTTCAAATAATGTATAAAATAGAGCTAGTAAAGAGCCTGAAGCGGTAGTATGCAACAAATTCGAATTGCAGTGTTGATTCTTTTATTTGTTCTAAGAAGAGATAACAATGTGGTTGAATGGAAGTGTTATCATGAGGGGCTATGAGTAAACTTATTTTTTTCCGCTTACTGTTTTCAACCATACTAATTTGCTTTTCTCCATTTGTGAGTTGAATTGGAGGGGCTATGAGTAAACTTATGTATAACTATTGTTGCAAACCTTGTGCATGAAAGCTCTTGTTTCCTCTATCTATTGTTCATTTTTTTGTCTTACAATATTTTATTACAAACTGGTCTATGAAAGGGGAAGACTTTCCTGTTCCTCATCTGGCAGGGTATTCTTTTTTTTTCCCATCCTTTTGTTTCATACTAAATTTCGTGATTTAGATTTTTGTGTGATTATTGACTTTAAAGTCATTTACTTTTAGTACTTTTTTTTGAAATGGTTACTTGTAATACTTTGACTTATCTAGACCTCTTGATACTTGCATAATAGCACTTCTTCTCATTCTTGACACTAAGTAATTTCCTTGTTTGTCAGGAGAAGGAGCTTACTGAAAAGCACAACATTTGGCTTAATGATGAGTTAACTGCCAAAGTTAATAACCTCATTGAGGTTCGGAAAAGCCATGCTGAATTTGAGACCGAAATGTCTGCTAAATTATCTGATGTGAGTCTAATATTTGTACTTATGTCTTGCATATCACCTGTAAGGTTTCTATGCCTTTTCCAGTGTACACCTGTAGCTGATGAGATTCTGATGTGAGCCCTCTGTTCATCATTAAGTCTGAATTGGTCTTGGTCCCTTTTCCAGTGTACATCTCACCTTTCACTTCTGTATTCTCAACTGACGTACCTATATTTGTAGTTTTTTTTGTTATTTTCAGTCTTTGTCTTGTATTTTTAGGTGTGCCAATTTGATGGGAAATTCTTATTTAGAGAAGTTTTCTCCAGTCTCTTGTTTTTAGAGGTCCCTCTTAATTTGTTGTATTTTCTTGGTATTTCCCTTGTAAAATCTCGTGCTTTCCCAAAAATAATCAAGTGACCAAATGAGAAGCTTTAAAATGATAAAGTTTATGGGTTTTTTTGTTTGTCTAGTAATATTTCTGGTTATGGTTCTCTTAGGTCGAGGTGCAGTTCAATGAATGTTCAAGTTCCTTAAATTGGTACAAGGAGAGAGTACATGAACTGGAGAACAAATTGACATCTGTTCAAGAGGTTTGATTTCCATTTACAGAAAATTCAGTTTCTCAGCGTGTGATAACACCTTTTCTTCCCGTACTTTGTGCCTTGTCTTTTTGTTTAGAACAAGAAATGTAACTACATTTATTGTGTAACTGCAGGAACTGTGTTCTACTAAAGATGCTGTTGCTACTAATGAGGCGCGTTTCTCTGCAGAAGTAGCAACTGTGAGTGTAGTAGTATTTAGATTATAGATAATGGATCTAGGCTTTGTTGTTTCACTGCATGCTCAAGCTGGCTGTTTCAGAGCAGTTGCTCCTGGATATGCATAATTCATTCATATGAAATTCAACTTTTTCTAAGGGAATCATGTCAGACCTAATAAAAAGACTGCGTCATTTGACATGTTGTAAAAATGCGCCCAAGTCTGATAAAAAATAACTTGCTGAATAATTATTTTGTTCACTATTAACCAGAAACTGTGATCTCATGTCAGTGTATTTCCATGGACACTCCTGTTGGACCTATGCAAATAGACATTTGGCCTTTGATCTTGATAGTTGAATCTGTGCACAGCCAAAGCTCAATAGAACTAATGCCTTGTTGTAGTACCTTGTTAAAGTGAGCTGCTTCCTCCAAAATGACTACCCAAATTACAAAGGGTTTTTTTCCAACTTATTGCCTCATGATATTTCAAAATTTTAAACCTTTTTTTTTTTTTTGCAACTATACTGTTGCCATCTGCTAATTTTTGGTCACTTTTTAAGATCAGTTCTCACATGGCATTATGCATTACTCCCTACATCCTACATATTTTGTGCACTTGGTCTCTGTGGAGCTATGCTCTGATGCTTCTGTAGGTCCACAATTTTTTGAAATTTTTTCCTTCATGTTTATTAATAAGAAAAGAGTGTTTCTTATGACTGTTGTTGCTGCTGCTGTAGTTTTCTTACTTCGCAGATTTCGAATATTTAATTTATTAAACATATTTTTTTCTTTTTAGTCTTCACAATTTGTTTCAATCTTTGTGTGATCCATTTCCCATCGCCCCATTCTCTTCTAGATCTCCTTACTTCCATTATGGAGGAAAATGTGTCATTTTGAGGGATCAAAGTGCCAAAAGTTATTTCTTTTTGAAGGGAAAGGGCAAACCTCTGTTTTCTTGATTTGATGATAATTCTTCTATGTTTTCTTCGATAATTATAATGAGAGCAATTATTCGGCCTTAGGACTTGTGGGCGTAGTTGTACAGTACCATCCCTCTTCTTCAAGCTGAGAGTGGTCCTGTTGTTTCTTGTTATATTTTATATGAGAGATTTTTTCCTTGGAGACCCTTGTTTCTTAATTCTGGAAGGCTTTATTCTTTATAGAAGAAACTCAGAAGTGAAGTTGAGCAACGACTCAGGTTTCACATGTGGGAGTTATAATGGGAGGTCTTGAGTTCAAGTCTCCTTGCAGGGTCACGTGTGGGAGTTATAATGGGACGTCTTGAGTTCAAGTCTCCTTGCAGGCATTGGGGGTATTGGGTTTAAATTGTATATTTTTTTGAATAATGATCTGTTTGTTGTATTAATTGTAGAAAAAATGTTACAATGTACTAGTGTTACAATGCCTTTATCAATCTTTGGCCTTTGGAAATATGCTGTAAATCATTACATAGACTGTTTATGAGAGTCTAAGGCTGCTATTGAAGTGGCAGGTTATGTCCAAATGCTGTTGTTGTTCTTTCAGTTCCTTTTGCGAGTTGGTCTGCTATTCTATTTGTAGTTCTAGGTGCTGAATTCCATGCAATACGCCATTCAGTTGTATTTATATATACACACTTTCTCAAAGAGAAAAAAAAAAGAAAGAAGAACGGCAGAAATTACTTGGTGTAAGCGACCTGCCTTATGTACTCCTTATTGTTATTTATTGCTTTATCGTGAAGCTATTTTAATGTAAATGAAGAAAACTTCGTCAACATGATGCTGAGGGATGCTGTGTTTAATTTGTCTTTTTTGAAAGCCACATGAAATTTTTAGGATCTGCAAATGTATGTTTCAAATTCGTTTTTATATATTTTTTTTTATTGTTTGTTGGCTTTTGCTCTCTTAATGAAGTCACAGTTTCCTAAAGAAAATATTTTTCATATGTGAACTGCTATTTTCCTTAAAAAAAATGTGAACTGCTATGTCTGGCACTAATTTAAATACTAAACTGATATTTCTGATAAAGGTATCTAAACTTGCTGATCTGTATAAAGAGAGTGCAGAAGACTGGTCTAAGAAGGCAGGTGATCTTGAAGGTGTAATAAAAGCACTGGAAGTAATTTTCTCTAACTATGATGCTTAACATTTGTGTTCATACTGAAAGGTTTTTTTAGTTTTGATCCTTTTAATTTTTCATGTGTAGACACATCTGAGTCAGATGGAAAATGATTACCAAGGGAAACTTGAGAAAGAAGTGTGTGTGAGAAAACATGTAGAAAAGGTATCCACTATTTTATCCATTTGCATTTGTTTTTTCTGTTTCTGTTCTAAGATTTTGTGCTATTATTGCTATTATTTGTTTTGCATTTGTATTAATTTTATCTTCTTCTCATTGTTATTGTTCACCTTTAGGAAGCTCAAGAGTTGAAGGCAAAACTTGAAACATGTGAATTGGAAATTGAAAATTTTAGAAAAGCTAATGAAAAGTGGCTTGTTCCTGTATCTAGCTTTGAAAATGCATCTTCTGCGACATACAGGTAGCTCTTGTTCTTCCCTTTGCTGGAAAAATGGGAGGACTTTTTTGTTCAAATTTATGAAAGCAAACATTATTTTATTCTATTTTATTCTATTCTATTTTGTTTAATATTTGTAAATTTTATATTGGAAAGCACTGCTTTTAGTGAGAAAAATGATTACAAGCTAAGGGAGTTCTGTTAGGACATTTGGTTGGGGGTTATGTATGCAGGACCACAATTCGGGACTTCCCCCTATTTGGGCGATCTCCGTCTAGACTTTCAACTTTGTTTCTATTAAATATGTCTTGGCTGCTTCTTTTCTATTGGATCCGGCCGGTCAAACCACTTGATAGAGACGGAAAATGGGTAGATCAATACCTGAAATTAGAGAGTAAGACCTCCCAGTGCCATCATCTCCTCCACATTAAGCTAAAAAAAGATAAAAGGTCTATCTTTGTGACGGGGTCAGTACTTGCAAGGGAGGATCTTGCAAGAATGAGGAGGCAGACGGGTCTCACGGAGTCTGGGAGGTGGACGCACAACCTAGAGAGACCACTTGTACATGACCGGGGTGGGTTATGTATTTTAGTACATGGGAGCTTGTACTACTCTTACATGATAATGTAAGGGATACATGCGAGTCAAAGCATGTACATGTGTAAGGGAGCTTATGCATGTGGGGCACTAGCGAGGATGGGTGTCGACCACGGGATAAAAGTGTCAAATAGTGTGAACTGCAGCACCTTGTGCACATGGGGTTGCACACAGGGCAGAGCGGTATGACCAAAGGCCATGTTATGACAGCGATATAGCGGGGCGGCAGCCATCTTGGTACATGGGGCCAACATAAAGACATATAGCAGTAACTGACCACGGCATCATATCGGGGCCAAGAATAGCCTTATTAAGCATACGCGACCACGGCAACCACCATCTGGCCTTATGAGTCTTGTATGGCCTATATGCGCATATGAAACGGCGGCAACCATCTGTATGAAGGGCCCATGCTTAGCCTACCACGATAATTTAACCTGACCACGGCAACCATCTGGCCTTGGATGGGGCGAAATAAGGGGCAAAAATGGTCAGCATGGGGCTGGCCTTAGCCTGGAAATGAGCAGAATGGCGCCAATATGGCAGGAAGAGCCAGAGGTATGTGGCGTAAACATCAATCACAAGAACCTACTGGTGGCTGGTAGGCTTAGAGGGGGGGGTAGGGGGTGAAAGCATCCAGCCAGCAGACGCAAGGGGAGCCAGCTGGCAGCAACCCGCCCCAAGACATACATGCATCGCCAGCCAGATCTGATCACCCTGGTCATGGCGGGCTGGAACTTGAAGTGAAGGGACACCAAGTGTGAACGAGGTTCAGGTTTGAGGGGCTGGGGATGTATTGGGATGGGATACATGTATGTGTAAATTACACTTAGGGGTAGTGTAATTAGGGGTTTTAATCCAGGATTCGGGTATAAATAGAGAGGCATTCCTCTCAACTTGTAAGTTAGTTTTCTCAAGCGTGAATCCAAGAAAGGTTTCCCCTTAATCTTCTTTTCTCTCTCTCTCTCTCTCTCTCGGTACTTCTCTTCCTTGGCGAAGTTCGGGCAAGCAAGTGTGGAGGTCTTGGCGGAGTTTTGGCTTACTACAAGCGGGCGGACTGACTTGTAGGCCAGCCAGCGACGGTGCTGAAACTTTGGCTACAGCCCTAAAGTAGTAAGGTCGGCGTTTCATTGGTATCGAGGCGATCCCACATTGTGCTACGAGGAGGGAGAAGAATTGTGAAAGGTTAGAGAGCCATGTCAGGTAAGGAACCAACCTTTTCTATTGAGGAACTAACCCAAGGCTTTGAGGCTTGGAAGGCTGAGATCTATGCGGAATTTCGGTCTGATCCCCCTCCGTGGGCGATCGAATTGGAGGCTAATGTTTATGATGCGGTGGCTACAACGCATACAAAGGTGGATGAGTGCATGGAGGCGCTAGAAGCCATACGCTCCAGAGTAGCTAACATCGTAAACTTGCTGGCTGCAAGTCCTGTCATGAAGGACTTCTCTTTACCAAGAGAGGAACAGAGGAGGGACGTTGGTGTTAGTGAGGAGTTCACCACAACAGAGGTTGTAAACACCCAGCCAAGGGAGTCTCAACAAACCAAGCCAATACGGGTCAAGGTGCCAGAACCAAAAGTGTATGATGGCGTCCGGGATGCAAAGGTAATTGACAATTTTCTTTGGCAGGTAGAGCAACACTTGATGTCTTCTTTGCGCTCGAGAAGAAGCAAGAAAAGTGAGTGCTGCTACTCTTTTATCTCGGGGAGACGACTTCTATGGTGGAGAAGGCATGTTGGAGGAGGGGATGGCGCACCTTCAATTCAGACCTGGAAGGAGTTCAAGGCTGAATTGAGGAAACGATTTTATCCCCGCTAACGTGGAGCATGAGGCTCGTAAGAAGTTACGTTTCGCTCAAGCAAGGTGGGAGGATCCGTGAGTACATCTCCCAATTCACTTCTTTGATCTTTGTGTATATCTGATATGTCCGATGCGGATAGGCTTTTCTCCTTTCTTGATGGTCTTAAGCCATGGGCGGAGCAAGAGGTTAGGAGAAGGATGTCAAGACCCTTGCCGAAGCTCGTTCTGTTGCTGAAAAGCTCCTGCATTTGATAAGAGGCGAGAAGGCCAACATTCAAGTTCGAAGACAAAGAGGGGTCAAAAGGAAGAAGACCAAAGAAGACTCGTGGGGGAAACAAGGTCAATGTACAGCCAAAGGGAAAGAAGTGGGGAGATAGGGACAGAAGGGAAGGGTCCCAAAGGACTGTTTCATCGTGATGGAGATCACCCCGATGAGAGACTGCCCCAAGAGACATGCTTTGAATGCCATTCTCAAGGAGGGGTCGGCTGGACAGATTGCTTCAATGAGGAGGTATGAGGTTGCAGAGACTCGGGAGGCCCATTCAGGTATGACTCTTAACACCGCAGGTTGCGGTGGAGGAGCGGCGTCGGAGGACGGCCAGGGGTGCAGGAGGCCGTGGGCCCCTCAAGGCCAACAGACGCAACCGCAGCTGCACACCAAGGCAGCCAACCTGGGAGATACGCGCCCATGGTAGGGCCAGACGCCAGAGAGGGGCCGCCCGGCCCACAGGCGTCGCCGCGAACGAGAGCCGCCCAAGAATGGAAGGGCGCCCACGGCCGCGCCAGAGTCGCTGACAGAACGCTGAGGGCCGTGGAACTTATAAGCGCCGAGGCGCAGACAGAGGCTGATCAGCGAACGCCGGAGCCCAGCTGGAATTTATGCGCCACGGCACCAAGGCAGCGCCAGGGGCGATGGCCTCAACGCTGGAGAGCTTGCTGGATAAAACAAAGTGCGCCGGGCGTCAGCCGTCCGCCAAACCGGGTGGGCGCCGGATCACAACAGGGCGTCGCGATCAATCGGAGGGTGCACCATCGCCAGGCGAGAGGCGCCAAACCGAGGCTCACAAGGTATGTATCCCGAGTGCAGACTTGCTACCTAGGGGCCATGAGGGGGCTCGAGGTGGGCGTCAACAAGACGGGGGGTCGGCAGTACAAGCTGAATTCATAGCACATGGAAGCCACCAGCGAGAGACCGATTCTTCCTTATCAAGGCCATTTCTTAGCTAGGTTTCACAAACGGACAACCCACTTACACAAAGGATTCGAGAGGCTATGCAGCATGATCCGGACGTGCTCAAGCTCACCAAGGCGGTTTCACTAGGTGAGACTAAACGCTTTTGGATGGAAAATGATCTCGTGTACAAAGGGAGGTCGGGTGTATGTTCCAAGGCATGGAGGGTTGCGCAAAGATATCATGAAGGAGTGCCATGATACCTTATGGGCTGGACATCCGGTCGAAGCGCACCATTGCCCCCGGTAAGTGAAAAGTTCTATTGGCCTGGTCTAGCTATGGATGTGGAGGTTTATGTATTTGAACGTGTCTTGTTTGTCAACAAGACAAGGCTGAAAGGAGGCGACCGGGAGGATTGCTTCAACCCTTACCTATTGCTGAAAGACCATGGGATTCAGTCTCTATGGACTTCATACGGCATCAAGGAGAGTGGAGGGCTGAGTGCAATATATGTAGTAGTGGATAGATTTTCCAAATATGCTACATTGGCCGCTCTTTCGAAGAGATGTACTCGCGTCGTCGAGGTCGCTAAGGTTTTCTTTTCAAACGTTGTAAAGTCTTGGGGAGTACCCTCTAGTATCATATCCGATAGAGACTCTAAGTTCACAAGCAGATTTTGGAGAGAGCTTTTTTGATTTGTTGGGAACCTCTCTCAACATGTCTTCCAGCTTTCATCCACAAACCGATGGACAAGCGGAGAGGGTTAATCAGATTCTAGAGGACTATTTGAGACACTTTGTTTCAGCCAACCGTAAGGATTGGCGAACTTGCCGGATATTGCTCAATTTAGTTTCAACCTCGGAAAAGCGAAGCCCACGGGACCACATCCATTTGAGGTCGCGTGCTAGGGAGGCAACCTTCTCTTCCTATCGAGGTGCTGCCCTAACAGTCCAAGAAGAATGCTCCTGCCCACTTCATGTTGAAGAGGTGGAAAGAGACACAGGACCTTGCAAGGGTGTACTTGCATAAAGCAGCAAGGAGGATGAAGAAAGCAGCCGACCAACATCGAAGGCCGGTCGTGTTTGAAGTTAGGGACAAGTCATGCTCGGGGATACGACCGAGCAATTCTCAATGCTCAAGGCGAGGAAGCGGGGGGCTAATTGCGTCGGTCACGAGGGACCATTTCGAGTATTGAAAAGAGTGGGAGAACTTGCGCATACAAGTTGCAAACCGCCGGCAGCTTGGAAAGTACACAATGTTTTCCATGTAAGCCAACCGAAGCCATATCACATTGATCCAGATCCGAACCGGGCATCTACATCACGAGGAACCATCCCGACGTTCAATCAACCACCGGGTCCGTAATTGGACTACATAATTACACATCGGAGTGTAGTTGCGTATAAAGGTAAAGGTACGACGAGACAATACCTTGTTAAATGGAAGAACGAACAGGAGGAAGATGCAACATGGTGTGATCTACCGAGTTGTACTGGTGGATTCCAGGCGTGGTGGACTATGATCGGAAGTTGACGAGGGCGTCAACATGACGGTGTGGGGAGAATGTGGCGGGTCGCAAGACTTGCAAGGGAGGATCTTGCAAGAATGAGGAGGCGTGACGGGTCTCCACGGGGTGCGGGAGGTGGGACGACAACCTAGAGAGACCACTTGTACATGACCGGGTGGGTTATGTATTTTAGTACTGGGGGAGCTTGTACTACTCTTACAGGATAATGTAAAGGGATACATGCGAAGTCAAAGCATGTACATGTGTAAGGGAGCTTATGCATGTGGGGCACTAGCGAGGATGGGTGTCCGACACGGGATAAAAGTGTCAAATAGTGTGAACTGCAGCACCTTGTGCACATGGGGTTGCACACCAGCAGGGCAAAGCGTGCGGCCAAAGGAACCATGGTATGTGTGCCAACCATATGGCGGCAAACCATGCCCATATAGGCTGGAGCCTGCTAAAATGGGATATAACCGCATTAATCCATTCAAGATATGGGCGGTGGATACTTATAAGAAATAAGTTATGAACTAATGTTTAACGGCAAGATCTTGGTATGCCCGTTGACCAAGCGCAATTTTAACAAATGCGCGATCATCGCAGCCAAGCGGGGCTGAGACCGGCCACAAGATCTGGCCATGCCGATATTGATACGGCCAGTGGCAGGAGTGCAGTAGCCTGGCTAAAAACAGATCACAAAAACTCAGTGGCAGGGTGGCTGCTTCATGGGTAAAACGTAAAATTTGGCCAAAGCTTGGCGCAAAGAAATGAAAGATAAATAGAGGGTAGCAGCAAAACAACCCATACATGCATCTTGGCCAGTACAAAGGCACCTTTGGTCATGGCTACTGGAACTGAAGTGAAGGGACACCAAGTGTGAACCAGGTTCAGGTTTCGAGGGGCTGGGGATGTATTGGGATGGGATACATGTATGTGTAAATTACACTTAGGGGTAGTGTAATTAGGGGTTTTAATCCAGGATTCGGGTATAAATAGAGAGGCATTCCTCTCAACTTGTAAGTTAGTTTTCTCAACGTGAATCCAAGAAAGGTTTCCCCTTAATCTTCTTTCTCTATCTCTCTCTCTCTCTCTCTCTCGGTACTTCTCTTCCTTGGCGAAGTTCGGGCAAGCAAGTGTGGAGGTCTTGGGCGGAGTTTTGGCTTACTACAAGCGGCGGACTGACTTGTAGGCCAGCGACGGTGCTGAAACTTTGGCTACAGCCCTAAAGTAGTAAGGCCGGCGTTTCAATCTTCCTTTCTGCTCCTTTTCTAGTCTTTTATTATTCCTACTATTCTACTTGTATGTACAAGCGGCCATGTGGTGGCTTCCTACTGGCCCTCCTAACCCTCTTCCTCTTTTCTTTTATCTTCATTCATAACTGTCTTCTCTAACCTTTGTGTGAATGATTGCCAAAGAGGGGGATGTGTAGAAATGTTGTCTCCATTTGGGCCCCCTGCACACTGTCCCTAACAGGTTCCCTTACCACAAGGGATTGACTGAAACACTTCTTTAGCAAGAGAGAGCCACATTGATGTAGGAATACAAGACTAGATGAATTTCTGGGAAAATTGAGCCATAAAACCATGAGGATTTGAACCATTAATGCAACAATTGATAACATTATTGGAATCTCCTCCTCATGGAGATGGCATGAAAACTTTCGACCAAATATATGTAGGCCATGAAGCAAGTTGCGGGTATGAAGTTCCCAAAGGCCAATATTGAAGATGATACTGGAGCCACTGGAGTCCTGAAGGATTCTGTCAAGATTTGCTAACTCATAGTTGCCAGTTGCTGATCATCAAAGTTCAATTTGAGAATATTTTGTTGGGGGATCCACATCACTAGAGCCTTAAAGGGTTTCAGAATGCTGAGGCTATCCACTTCCTTCCAAGCCGATCACAAAAGGGCCCCACTAATCTCATGGAATTCCCGGAGAGAGCATAACCAAGTTATGATCCTGCATTTAGCTAGATCAGCCACAACTTCCCAACTCCTGGCAGAAGCATTAAAATTCCTTAAACTATATCTCCTACGGTAAGTAGGTGAGGCACTTTTAGCATGGCAGTCCTTTCTGGTGGAAACAGGCAATGATTTCCAAGCAAGAATGCGGCTGTCAAGTGAACGTGGGGACAGTATTGAATTCCACAGAGGTTGAAAAACCAACAAAGATCTCCATGAGAATCTAATATGCTAATTGGGAGGTATATGCTAATCGGTACCTATGTTGCCTCTCCTCAAGTTATCTCTGTTCCGAATCTTTTGTTCAAGGTGCTCCAAGATCTGTCTGAAGATACACTATAACCAAGATACGAGAATACACTATAACCAAGATACGAGAATATAGATGTCTGAGTGAGAGAAGGTATAAACACGGGTGCGAAACAGTAACGTACAGCCTTAAATTTGCTCCCATCCCATGTGGAGTTTGTATGACCTCTTCCTAGATCTTTCCAAAGCTGAACCAATGTGAGAATTCTGTCTCATGAAAGAATTTTTCCGGACTCTACAATGGTGAATTTAACCTATTAACAACATGGAATAGTATCTTAGCTGTTTCTTTCAATGTTTCCTGTTCCATTATGAAAGTGTAACACTTACTGCGTACTTATTTTCCAGTTTGGATGGTGCAAATGTAAATGATGATGCAAGTGAAAAAGATGATGGTCTCTTACTCGTACCAAAGGTACCATCGGGTGTTTCAGCTACTGCTTTGGCAGCATCTCTTTTGCGTGATGGTTGGAGTGTAAGTATTATATTTTATTCTATTATATTTTATTTTTTTATTTTTTTCATGTGATTACTGTTGTTGTAGTTGAAATGATACTTCTTTGAGCTTTCAGTTGGTTAAAATGTATGAGAAATACCAAGAAGCTGCTGATACCCTGCGACAAGAAACATGGAGTCGGAAGCAAGCAGAGGCTGTGCTAAAACGGGTATGTGCTCCTTGTGTTTCTAGTTTTTCTTGGTATTAGTATGGGTGCCATTATTTCGTGGCCGAAGTGGTATTTTTGCTTTCTCATAGAATTCTATGTCTCATTTGCTTTCTCATAGAATTCTATGTCTCATTTGCTTTCTCATAGAATTCTATGTTTTGCAATAGAAATGATATTCAGAAATAACTTTTTAGAAAAAAAGGGATGTGTTAAGCTGTAGAATGATGCAGAATAATAGAAAAAAGATAACTTCATTGAGAGATTTTTGCCCACATGAAACTCTTTGGAATAGCTAGATCCTACTTTTTTTACTGTTGACTTGATGAAAAGGGCTTCCCCTCCCTTTTTGGTTATTCTCTATGATCATTTTGAGCTCTTCTCATGTTTGGTGTATCTTGACAAGTGACCATTGCTGTGCAGTTTGGATCTAAATGAAATACATCTGTATAGCTTGAATCTTTGTTTTTTGAGGAAAACACTTTTTTTAAAATTTTTTATTTAAACCCAAGACCCCTGGGAGATTTGAATCTAAGTCCCATTGTCTCCCCCTCATGTGACCACATCTGTCCAGCTTGAATCTTGGCTGTAGATCTGGAGCAAATAAATCAATAAGTAATGTTGAATGGTGGCCAAGCTGGGCCCATGAAACTGCGCTACTCAGGGACACTAATAGCAATAGGTCTTCATTGTAGTCTGGTATCTTGTGGGACGTTCTTGTTATATAGTTGCTTATATTTTAATAAGTTCTAGAATAAACATCAATTATTGTTTTTTTTTTTTTTGAAAGTGAACATCAATTATTGTTTTGTGCAATAAATGATAGTATTTTTAGCATAAATCCGACCAGGATTACTCTAATATATTTGGTATGTGCCAACTATTCAGTTCTGTTGATATCTGATGAGTGTCTTTTAATTTTTCTTTTAATTGAATGTCTGTGTTGCACAAGTGGACATCTGATTAACTATTCATCTCACATAGGTTGTATGTGAAATAGAGGAGAAAGCTGAGATCATTTTGGATGAAAGAGGTATGCTTCCTATAGTTATTTATGTGAATTAAAATATTCAAAGAACATGAAGCTTCTCTCTTTTCCTTTCTCATTTACGTACTGTTCTTTCATTTTTTTTTTCTTCAAAATTTGAAAAGGCGAGAAGATACAATTAGTCCTAAAAAGGTGATTAAAAACTGGCCCAAAATCAAATTAGCCTATGTTGAGGAGGGAGTTGTTGTCAAGGTGATGTAGGGGGACTCTTAACACTAAAACAAGTATAATGTGAAGATTCTCATTTTTTTATTTTTTGAGAATGGCAATAATATTTCATTAAAAGAACCATACTAGTACAGCATCGAGTACATCTTTTAAGGGCCATTCAAAAATTATTTAGGCCCGATTACAATGTGTTGCGTAATACATCACTTTTTGCTAGTTTATCTGCCATGAAGTTAGCAGATGGAGGGACTTTAGACTAGGCTATCCTCCATTCCATCAGAATATCAAAGAGTTCATCAGATAGGTGCTTGAGAGCCTAAGGGCATTTAGCAGTAATGCTGGCCCAATTTATCACTAGAGCTGAATTCCCTTCGCTCAGTATTTTGCTAGGCTGCAACTGATTGAAAAGCTTAACTACAGTCAAGAGGGCTTGATACTCAGCTTAATTAGATGTGCATTGTGACACAGGTCTGGAGAAAACAAATACTACTTGGCCAGATTTATCTATGATAGCACCCCTACTACACCAGGTCCTAGGTTTCCTAACGATAAGTTGAATTTCAAACAATCAGGGGGAGGTGGCTTGCATTCTTCAACCACAGGAGACTTGTGTGTGTAATTTATCTATGATAGCACCCCTACTACACCTGGTCCTAGGTTTCCTAACGATAAGTTGAATTTCAAACGATCAGGTGGAGGTGGCTTGCGTTCTTCAATAACAGGAGACTTGTGTGTGTGATTTATCTATGATAGCACCCCTACTACTTGGCCAGATTTATCCTCCATTCTCAATTTTCTCCCAACATCTTCTTGTAACAACACTAGGGAAGGGTGGCATGTCCCTGATACTAGCTGACCACATTAGGATACTATTGTTGTAGTAATGTATGATCCCCATTCTTCTCCACCTTTCCACTTTAGCTGCAAAGGGAGTTGATGATGATCTGCCTCTTTCACTTAATTCATCACATGTCGAAATCTTCTCATTTTAGAATCTTAGCCAACACAAAGGAGGGTTGTAAAGATAAGAAACAAAAGATAAATGCGGAGTCATTTTCAGCTCTCCCTCAATTGATAAAATCACACTTTGTAAAAAAAACCAAAAAATTCCAATCTAGAAGAGTGACCTTTTTTTTTTTTTTTTTTTTTTTTTTTTTAGGCATGTGCTTTGTTTTATTGATGAAATGAGAGTCAAGTTACATAGGGTGGTATCACCTTCACCTCCTCATGCAAGGGTAGGTGAACGACCTTCTTAGCTTAGGAGTTCACAAAAGAGTTTGTCGCTCTAAGAATACAAGACCACTCATAAACGCATGAGGAAGCTAACTGATGAATCTCTATAAATAAGTACAAGAATCTTCATGAAGGGCTGAGGTCTATTTGCACCAACTGATTACGTTGCTCGAGTATTCTTCCACTGTCAAGTCAATCTGAAATGAGCATGGAAGCAATGCATGTAGAACCCCATGAACATCAACAGAGGAGGAATCATCTTCCCCAAGTGGACCAGTATAAAAGAGAAGGTTTCCCCTGCATTCTGAAAAATTCTTCCATATCCAGCAGGCCCTGGATTTCCAAGGGAGGAGCCAGCAAAGTTCACCTTGATCTTTCCTTAGGGGTGGAACCCAATGAACCAATATGGGGGCGGGCCCGGGGGAAGGTGAGGACGCAATAGCATGCCATGCTGCCCTAACGGAGGAGCAATCATGACCTCCCAGCTTGCCCTGAATTGTGAGTCACTGAACAGCTGTGTTGTACTACAGGGACTACCTCTGTCTATGGCAAAGATTTGGCTTGAAATACCCTCTTATTTCTCTCCGCCCATAAGGACCATGGAAGAAAAACAAGGAGAGACTTCTATAGCTCTCTTCTAACAGTTAATGAATGGGGAGGGGAGAAACTGACAAGGGTCTCCAACGAACTTGGGATTGCCCATGAGAGTCCAAAAAGATGAATGAACCATGACCAAATCTCTCTAAGCATACTCATAATGGATAAGGAGGTGACTTACAGTTTTATTTATTTATTTTTTTGAAAATGATTAAGTTTATTGTTTGATTAAAGAATATAAGAATTGAGTATTACAAAGGCAAAGTGTGTCCTGTTACAAACATGTTTTGCTTACACCCTCTTTAGCTTAGTTATCAGCCATAAAAGTTGCTGATCTTGGTACTCTGGACCTGCGTATTTCTATTGCTGTTACATGCTCAAAGATCTCTTCACAAACGTGCCTTAGCCTCCATGGTTGGTGGGAGGTCTGACTTACCCATTTAATCACCAATGTCAAGTCTCCTTCAATTATAACAGTACTTATTTGTTGCTGCTTGATTAGCCTCACACCAGACAGTAGACCTCTAGCTTCAGCTTCATTAGAAGTGCAGTGCCCAATTGGTCCAGAACATGCTAGGTAACAAGTCCTTCAATATCTCTCCTTACATCCCTAACCAATGTTATCATACCTGACCCGAAAGCTGTAGGAAAATTGTCTGGGCCGGTTCAACTGGGTAAGCCTGCCGGTTGAACTGGTATGATGTCATAATGACATCATAATATCTTTTACATTGAATCAATTTATTATTCTAAGGCACTCGTAAAAAAACATTAGAATCATATTACTTATATATGGAAGTTGGGAAGATCAGGCAAACCTACTGAATAGATTTCATCAAATAAAAAAAAAAAAAACTAAAGTAAGACTGTAAAGAACTAATGAAACAAAAACAATCTTTCTGTTCACCTGCTGAAAACTATCCAAACACAATCTTGCTGTTAACTTGCTCGGTTTCTAAGATAAGAATAAGAGAGCTAATGAAATCATAAAATATTTAACCCACCTCCACCTTTGATCTTTTAAGAGTTTTCATATAGAGACAATTACGGAAAGATAGAAAACCCTTTTTCATCTCCTTTGAATCTTTGATGACAATATTAACCAACCATTTTCTGCAACATGAGAAAACCCTCCTCTCCTCTTGATTCGTTTCTATACTCATAATCAAACAAGGTGACAGTCAAAAACCCTGGTTTTGCAAGCTTAACTAAAGTGCCAAAATACCATTGTTGAAAAGAAATCTCAGGAAAATAAAAAGTAAGAGTGAGGAAACGAATGAAAAACTGAAGTTTACCTTCTGTGCTTTAGTCTGGAACACAAAGGATAAAAGAACTCAAGAAGGTCGAAACGCAAGAGAAAGGCTGAAAGAAGGGAAGGCAGAAAAAAAGGGGAGAAAATATGTTGTTGGGGCCAGTCCCAACTTGTTTTTCAGTTAATCATAACCTGTCGACCCGCAGTTTTCATGGGTCCGCCAAGTCGACGGGTTAACGGTTAAACTGCGAAACCCAGCCGGATCAGAACTTTTGCTGAATGTTCTTGCATTTCTTTCTTGCCACAATTGCCACGGCACTGCTGCTATTGTAGCCCTCCATAGTATTCTTCCACATGTTGGTAAAGGCACCTGAAACTATTGCTGTAGTAGCTACCCATATGTAATAGATGTTGAATCTTTTTAAAATGCAATAGTATTCTTGAAGCAATAGCACGTTCAAAAAATTCCTTAATAAGGGTCTACCTTCCTCAAGAACATGAAACACATCGACTTGCAGATGGAGCTCTCTGAGCAGCTTTGGCAGCCTTCTTTATTTTGATCCAACTAATCAATTTCCCTTTTTAAGGCCTTTAACTTCACGGTCACTCTTCCACCAACTGGCCTTTGCACTGTAAGCTCTTCCCACCAAGATTTTAATAAAGCATTCAAGTCCTCATGTAGCCACCAGTTGTCAAACTTGAAAGGTTTGAGGCCCAAGGCACTAGAACGTGTCTTAAAAATAGGCCAGTGATTACCTACACCCATACCTGTGGCTTTTGGGTATGCCCTCAACCAACTCCCTGTGGCAAGGAATCTATCCAATCTGGATAGTACAAGAGTCATTTACCCACTGCTCCAAGCATAAGATTTCATGCAGATGGGAATCTCTTCCAGTTCACAAGCATATACAAAATCATTAAATCACTGCATGGAGGTGGTAATTCTCCTAGATGGTGGGGACTTCTCTGATCTGAATCAGATGGAATTAAAATCTCCAGTTAGCAACCAGGGAATGCCCCATCTGCTGCTGATGTCTCCTAGCTCCTCCCAAAAATTCTCTTTACTCCTATAACTGCATGGCCCATACACTCCGAATCTGCCCATTTGAGGGATCTAAATCTTTCAACCCCCCACAAAATTGTCCAATTTCAGAGTCTTCCAGAGTTACATCTTGAGGATCCCAAACCACTAATATTCTGTCCGAGGAGCCGTTAGCCTCCTAAGAGACCCATTTTGGACAGCTAAAGGTACTAAATCTACAACCAAAATCTATAGCTTCCATTTTCATCTTCTGAAACACAACCAACTTCACTTTTTTTTCTTCTAATACACTTTAAAGGATAGCCCATTTTAAAGGGATTCTTATTCCTCTTATATTCCATGGTGCAATGATTATTGTGGAGGATCATTTCTGCCTCCAGCTCCCCCATCTTTCTTCTTGGCATCCAACTTTTGTGCAAACTCTTATCTCTTTGCTCTCATCTTCAGTGCATTCTCCTTTTTATTAGTCCCAAGAATCAGTGGTGTTCTTAGGTGTATGGTGAAAGGAATAGACATGGTGAGATTTTCATTATGCACCTTACCCTCATACTTCCTACCACCCTCCAAGTAGTTAGGGCATTGCATGGGGGTTCCCCTCTCTTTAATAATATTTCTCTTGTTGGCTCTATCTTCCTGGCTGGAAGAAGGGGAAGAGTCACCACTAGCTATTGAGCCACTACCATTAATCTGGACGGGAGAAGGTGAGGATGTGGGTGTGTAATAGCACCGGTTAACACAAGATAAGATTTAGAACAAGGAAGGCTGAACTCGGAGGGGACCGGGTCAAGCCTACACCAAGAAGAGGGTGGCGAGAGCCTCCTCAAAGTGGTGGCAAGGTAGGATGTTAAGCTAAACCCTACTTGTTAGTGAATGAGGTATTTAGAAGGGGATCTAATACCTCACACAAACCAGCCAAAAAGTAATAAAAGAAGACAAGCAAACAAAGGATAACGACTCTAAAGTAGGAGAAAAACAATAACTTTCATTCAATAGCAGTGATGCCCAAACAAGGGCAAATTACATTGTATTTATAGGCTGGTGATCCTCTTCTTTACATGCTTAAAGTAACACTTGTCTAAAAATAAAGAGTTCTATAGCTCCTAATACAAGAAAATTTCCAACAATCTAAAAATAGCAGAGTCCAACATCTCCACTAACTCCAAGTGTGTGGTGTGAAGTGGTACATGTGTGGCTTTTCTAGAAAATAAAACCCCACTAATAACATAAAATTACCAGCACTAAAAGGCTTTAATTTCTCTTCTTTTTCCTCTCATAAGTCTTCTCAAATCGATCAACCATTTCATCCACATCAACCCTAGATGGGGATGATGTAGGGGATGCTATTGCATCAGTGTGGGGCTTCCCTGCCGTTGGTAAGTAATAGACTGCTGGGGTAAAATTGTTGGGCAGGTGGGGTTGGAAGGAACAATGAAACAAATGGGAGATCGTGGTTTCCCTTGTGGAGTGATATGCCCCGCACAGAAAGGCGATAATAAAAAGGGGTGGTTTGGTGAAAGTTCAATGTTGGTAGGTGTGGTTGGGTGGGGTGTGTGCGGAGATTGAGTATTGGTAGGTGGGAAGATGGCGAGTTTATTGCAAACTGGGTTGAGGAGGTCGAATGGGAGTTAGGGTTAGCTTACATGGTAGAGGTAGTGTCATCAGTAATGGGGGGAGTGATGGTAGCATTTGTGGAGGGTGAGGTGGTGGTTTGGCGTTGGGTGAGGTGGTGGTTTGGCGTTGGGTGAGGTGGTGGTTTGGCGTTGGGTGAGGTGGTGGTTTGGCGTTGGGTGAGGTGGTGGTTTGGCGTTGGGTGAGGTGGTGGTTTGGCGTTGGGTGAGGTGGTGGTTTGGCGTTGGGTGAGGTGGTGGTTTGGCATTGGGTGAGGTGGTGGTTTGGCCTTGGGTGAGGTGGTGGTTTGGCCTTGGGTGAGGTGGTGGTTTGGCCTTGGGTGAGGTGGTGGTTTGGCCTTGGGTGAGGTGGTGGTTTGGCCTTGGGTGAGGTGGTGGTTTGGCCTTGGGTGAGGTGGTGGTTTGGCCTTGGGTGAGGTGGTGGTTTGGCCTTGGGTGAGGTGGTGGTTTGGCCTTGGGTGAGGTGGTGGTTTGGCCTTGGGTGAGGTGGTGGTTTGGCCTTGGGTGAGGTGGTGGTTTGGCCTTGGGTGAGGTGGTGGTTTGGCCTTGGGTGAGGTGGTGGTTTGGCCTTGGGTGAGGTGGTGGTAGGCGTATGCATAGTTGTGACTCCATTATTGGAGATTTGAGATGGCATTGGCCGTTCACTGGTGATGAAACTATCGAAGTACCATCTCCATCACATCCATTGAAAGAAGGCTCTGCCTATAAATCTCCACTTCTTGCTTTAGTCCCATTAATGTGCATTGTATGCATCTCCTCAACCCATACAAGCACCTCGTAACCAGAGTCACCCACCTTTGTTATCATGAGATTCTCCCTCATAAGTCAGCTCTTTGTTTGGATCAAGAGATGGGCATAATCAATGCGGTTCGTGTTTTTAGTTTGCTGTCCACTTCAATTAATTCACCAAGAGTCCTCCCATTGGAAGCACAACGAGAAGCCCATGGATTTGTATCTAGCAGTATTTGTGCTTGTCAATGTCCTTTTTTATCCATTCATCTAAGCTCCACTTTTTGCTAGACTTGTCCTCGAATGCCAACTCCACCTCATTTCAATGAGACAGACATATTAACCGTGCTCAGTGCTCCAAATAAGACACTTGGGGTGGCAAATTCAGCTTCATGTTCTTGTGTAAATTCAAACTATAGGCGAAGAACTCTTTTGACTTGCTCAAATCCTCCAAAATCACTCCTTTAGATGCATTTCGTACTCCCAGATCCCACCAGGCCTTCGAAAAACCATGATTCCACCAGAAAAATGCGACTTTACATTTTTTGGCTAGGTTGTGAGAGCTTCGGTCACCTTCTCTGGCGCTGGCGACCTCTGCAAATATTCGAAAGAAGCTTCTTTTTACATTGCAGAACCAAATCCAACATCAATCATAATCCCCATCACCTCTAAACGAGCAAAAAAGGGGATGTGTATGCGTGCCAAGACTGTGCCACGTCTTATCTTCACGATTTTGTAGAAGTCTCCTCCCATACACCTCCGACAATAGGAACTGGAAATCCGCAGCCTAGATCTTGCAATCTTGTGCCTTTGGTTTGTACGCTCACAAAGGGAGGATCATTTGCGAGAGTGACTCCTCAAATGGTTGCCATACTGCGGATTAAAGACTTTTTCTCTAGTTGACATGGCCAGCTTCATTTCATGTTGCCATCCCCTTTTGAAACTTTCTATGGTTTTGTGGATTTGTATCGTGGACTCTCCCGACCTCAAAATTCTGGACTTGAAAAGCTTCTTTGCCATTCCTCCTCTTGAGCACTTTGGTCCACGCCTCTGTCGCATCGCCCTTTGTCACCATTTCCGCCACTGCCACTAGTCACTGTAACGCTTCCCTTCGCCGTCAATGAGGAAGGTTAGATCCAACGATCGCCACTGTAGTCGACGGGTCACTATGGCAAGCACGATACCTTATTTTTTTACAAAATTGTTAAGGTGAGATCATCCTTGTCTAAATGTTTTGTTAGAAATAATGCACCAAGGGCAGTTTGGTAATTTCCAATATAACCTATAATGTGTACTATTCAGATAACGTGGGTGCATAGAGCTTGGTATTCGGAGTTAATTGATGTAATTTTTTGTTTATTCTGGTATTTATTTACTGCCCTAATAGTCATTATGTATAAGGGCAATTTTGTCATTATAGTTACTTAAGTGATTAATAAAGAGGTTAGGGATTGAGTTAATCCCTTAGACGGCTAGACGACTGCAGTGAGGGTCTGGGATTCTCTCCATTCGTTTTCTCTTTTTTTTCACTTTTTTCTCTTTATCTTCTCCAATTTCCATGTTTCTCTTTTAGGACACCTTGTTGTGGGAATGATTTGCGGAGTTTTATTTATTTATTTTGTTTGTGTTTGGACAAAGTTTGCTTTTATTAATCGGATGACAATTCATCCTAAATAATTCATTCAATGAATAGCTGTGAGATCAAGGTAAGGATGTGTGATTACATAGTTGTGTTATTGATCATATGAAAATATTGCATGCTCAAGCCCCCTTCAGATTTTGTGTGACATATCTTATCTCAATGAACCTGATTATAAGATCAAATTTGATCAATCACTTTCCATAGAAATCTCTTTGAACCTTCTCCTAGATTTGTATATTCCAATTGGATGCTTGAAGAAGGAAGAAATGTATTGTGGAATACCTACTAAAGCAGGACTTTAGAAGCACCATCTAAAATTGATCTAGCTCAAGCCCAAGTTTGTGGGAGTTTCCATGGTATGGGCAATGCCTTTTTTATGTTTTATGTCCACAGAAACCCTCTTTTAGGTATTCAACTCTTAATTTTACCATTTGAAAAATCCAGCCGCCTCGAAGTTTATCAATCATACAATTTCAAAGATACTGGACACCCCACAAATAGCAGACCCACAAAAGAACTACCCATTGATTAATGAACACCAATAGAATGCATTCGTTCTTCTAATAAAGGCGAGATACATTTAATTTGAAAGGACGAGATGTTGTTCATTCGACTTGCTGGCCTGAAGTGAAATCATAAATTAAAAGCAGTGGCTTTATCCCTGTTAATTTTAATAGGGACCCGTCACAAAAATATTTCTTTTTTGCTTTTTGACTAATCTTAGTTATCCCATTGGAGTTATAGCTATGGGAGGTCTTGGGTTCGGGACTCCACTACAGCATAAGAGTTTATTGATGTTGGTATTTGGGAGTTTGTATTTGCCGGTTAAAAAAAAAAATTCATCTATGTTGTTCTTTCATTTGCAACTCAGTTAACTAAGGGTGCCAGGTGTCATGCATTGCCTTTGTTTTGTTCAATTCCATCTTGTTTCTTGATTCATTATCATATAGATCCTACCGATAGATGAAGGGAACACTTTTGGGGAAGAGTATTACATTTTTTACTTGCACTTGGTCTAAGGTGGAGTTGCTAGAAGGGTAGGGGTGGGCACGAGCCCAAGCTGTTTGCCAACGTTTTGGGCTCAGCTCTAAAATACCTTGGCTGGAGCTCGTTTTAGACGAGCTCGAGCCAAATTCGAATTATTTACTGGGCTTGGTTATGTTTTCGAGCCAAACTTAACTTTTTTCGATGTGTTTGCAGCTTTAAATAGTTCACATTTTTTATCGATTTGATTAGACATTTTTTAATACCAAGTATCCCAAATTCTCAACGTACATTTCTCGGTAATAGTCAAACACATTTAAAGGATTCCTTGAGCACACATTTCTCAGTAATAGTAAAAGTATTCTTCGATTCAAGAGTCCTTAAGTAGGCGGACTCTTTGGTTTTATTACATATGAGCCAGCTTGAGCTGAGCTCGAGCTCAAAAAAGTTCAGTAGAGCCCTTGCTCGAGCTCTAGTTACGGCTCAAAGCCGAGCTCGAGCCAAGGTCTTTCAAATTGAGCCAAGCTCGAGCCAAGGTCTTTCAAATTGAGCCGAGCTCAAACTTGCATGGGTTCATGCTTGTCTTGGCTCAATTCCACCCCTAGTTACTGGGAATCTTGTGTTAGTTGTCCACATTTATTTAAGTTATTCATTGGAGGAAAGCAAAATTGTTAAGACATTTCTTGAATTGTTGACTATTGTTGTTATTGGTTGATGAAGCTGAGCATGAGAGGATGGTGGAAGCATACAAATTAGTGGATAAAAAATTGCAACAATCGCGTATTGAGCATGCTAAATTTGAGAGGACCATTGGGGAGTTGAAGGTATGCCTCCAATATGTTTTTCTCTTGAATAAATGAAGCTTTTCATGTTATATTGGTTGAGAATTGACTTTTTTTTTTTTCTTTAAAAAGGCTGAGAATTCTAGAACATTGCATGTTCATGAGGAACTTGATAGATATTTTTTCCATATTTTTGTTGGCTGCATTTCTTAACAATGGACAAAGACTTTCTTTTTCATTCCCTCTTGTATTAGTTGACTATTGTGGAAAAGCTCCGAATAGGGAACTAGCTATGATGGGTTTAAAATTTGGGTATATCATAGCCGCTTTGAAGAATGCCTGTTTTAGGCTTGAGTAGACTTGTGTTTTCAGTGTAATACCATCATCCTTTTGCTTTTTGTTTTTTGAAGAAAAAGGTGATTTCATGAAGTCAAATTCAAAAGCATAGCAAATACCTTTTATTTTTGGTGATGGTGGAGTGGTACCTTCCTTGGTAGGTTGGTCTACAGTGACATTAGCAAACTTATACACGTATTTGTTTCAGAAAGCAAGAGAGTGCTACAGAAGGACTTGCCAGGCCAATCGTCCTAGCACTACATGTTGAAAGACTTATACAAAGAGGCTAAAAGATTCCAATGTAGGTGCCATTCTCATTACATTTGGCCAAAAGCTGGAGGAGACACTTTGCGACCTTGAATTCAACTAATGGCATTCGGCCACTGTACTGCGTTGGTTGCCAATCTGGTTGTGAACAAGTTGTAAACCTTTGTGGACTGCCATGATTTTGCTTTCAAAGAGTCAATTCAACCTGCTAGCCTAGTGAGAGAAAGATGTTACAGTGCTCATCTCATATGACACTAACCTCCACAAGAGCTGGATTGCTCATCTAGGATCAATTCATGTTCAAGTTGATACAACCTCCTTGGTGTGGGCCCATGTTTGCCACCTTAGCTTGTTTAGCAAGATGCAACCGGCAATGCCTTCTAGTTAGAGTCGAGCAACAATATCTGCACCTCTTTATATTTCCTCGAAGTTAATGAGCAAGCAACATCATGAACACGAATTTGATGAGATATTGCTTGATTTGGTCTAATGATATTGTGAAATTGGAGAAGAGGGAGAGAAAAGAGACGAAGAAGAAGGAAAAGGGATGGAGATAATCCCAGACCATGCCTTCAGCAGTTTGATCATGTTAGGGAAAACTAATCCCTTGATTCTTTATTAATCACTTAAGTAACAATTCATATAATGACACAATTAGCCCTATACATAATATGACTATTAGGGCAATAAATAAAGACCAGAATAAAATAAAAAATACATGAATTAATACCTAATACCGAGCTTGATGCACCCATGTTATTTGAACACTATACACCGTAGTGCTGTACTAGAAACGACTAAACGCCCTGGCCCGCCCCGGCCCGCTTAGAGCGGGTTTGGATTCAGAGTTTTAACCTGCGAGGCGGGTATGATTTCTTTCATGAAACCCGTCGCGGGTTCGGGCCGTGGACGGGTTTCACCAAGAAAACCCAACCTGACCTGGTAAATTAGAAAAGCTAAAGGGGTATAAGTGGAAACTTATCTAACCCGAAATCCCTAACATTATTATTAACCCATAATTTGTTCTCCTGATTCTCATTCACGACTTCCCTTCCTATTCTCCTTCTATTCTCCATTGCCTTCTCTCAAATCTTCCTTGTTCATCTCCTTCACTCTTTCAGATTCGTTTTCCTCTCCCTCTTTCAGATTCGTTTTCCTCTCCCTCTCTGTAGCTCACCTTCCTTGATGCAGGGCTTTTTCGCAAAAAAGCTCTGCCAGTAAGAAAAATCGGAGCTGTGCAACGACAGAAGATGAAGAAGCCATCCACACTTGTGTTTCCAATAAACTCTCTTTTGGGTCTTCAACAATCGTTGTTTCTCAGATTTTTGCAAACTTTCAATTATTTCAAAGGTTTTGGAGGTGAAGAGGGATTTTTTTAATTTAATTTATTTTTTTTTTCTTTGATGCGGGTCGGGTTTTCCTAGGTTCGGGGCGGGGATGGGTTTCCCCAAATTCTTTGCGGCGCAAGGACAGGTTTCCAAACACCTGCCCCGCCTTTCCCCGCTGCCACCCCTAGCTGGAGATGTATTTAAAAGTCTTAGCCTGTTACAAAACATTTCAAACTCTTTCTTACCTAGAGGTCGTAAAGATATCATCAAATTGATAATTAAAAAGTACAAATTATGTAACCACTACTCCATTCATAACTATTTTGTGAATGAAGTGGCAATCAACTTCTATATGTTTTGTTTTCATGAAAAATTGGATTGCTGGCAGTAAGTATAGCTGCTTGATTGTCACGCCTCATAACCATAAGAAATTGAACACAGATCTTCAAATCACCAAGTATAGATTTAACCCATAGTAGTTCACTTACAGTATGAGCCATTTCACGATACTCGATTTTTGCACTTGAATGGATTACCACTTTCTTTTTTTGTTTTTCTAGCAAACGAAATTTTCCCAACATATACACAATAGCCACTTGTAGATTTTCTATCCAGCTTAGACTTTGCCAAATTCGCATAAGAAAAACTTTCAACTTGTAAATGACCATGATCTCGATAAATCAAACATTTTCCTGGAGATCCTTTCAAATATCTTAGAATATGCAATGCAGCCTCAAGGTGACCTTTTCTAGTATAATCCATGAACTGGCTAACCACATTGACGGCAGAGAGAGATTGGGTCTCGTAAATGTAGCATATATAAGCTTGTCAACAAGTCTATTGAACTCAGTTTTATCCTTCAATTCCATACTTTCATCCTCATGTAGCTTTTGACAAGTTTAGCACCAAGTAGTCCATAAGTTGACAACATATCTATAATGTACTTGCGTTGTGCAAGTACTAAGGAACATTTGGTGCGAGCAACTTCAATTCAAAGAAAATATTTAGAGTCCAAGTTTTTCGTTTGAAAAATGAGTAGCTAATTGTCTTTTAATTTCTTCTGTCCCATGATTGTCACTACCCGATAATATAATATCATCCTTATGAACAAGAAGTACAACAATACCTAAAGGTTTGCTTCTTGTTGAGAGTGAATGATCACAATGACTACGAGCAAACCCAAGGGACGTACTACCTTGCTAAACTTATCAAACTACTCTCGGGAACTCTGCTTGTGACCATAAATAGCTTTCTTTGGAAGGCAAACCTTGCGATTCTCCCCTTGGGCAACATACCTTGGAGGATGCTCCATAAATATTTCTTTTTGGAGATCATCATAGAGGAAGGCATTCTTCACATCTAATTGAAACAAGGGCCTCTTCGAATTAACCACAACATAAACCAATACACAAACAATTTTTTTTTTTAAATGAATACACAAACATAATTGTGCAATAGGAGAAAACGTCTCAAACACATTTACCCCATAGGTTTGGGTATATCCTTTAGCAACCAAGGGAGTCTTTTATCTTTCCAACGACCCATCAACATGTGCATCTGGAGATGGAGTGACTAGTGTCCAGGGGTCACAGTCAACTAACACCCATTTTTCCACCCATTGCTGCTTTCCATTCTGGTGTAGGTACGCTAGTGGTGTGGCTCAAGCAATCATCTACGGGACCAGTGACACCACGACTAGAGGAGGTAGTGAATGAGAGGATATCTCATAACCTATTGAAAAATAAGGTGTACCCTCAAAGAAAGTAACATCAGCTGAAACATATTGTTTTCAAGTAGGATAGAAACAAATGTTCCCTTTTCAAATACATGTACAAAACATGTAGACCCAGAGGTTCTAGGACTAACTTGGAACAACTCACAACCAGGTCAAAATAGATGTAGTGGAACTCTACCATCTAGAACTGAAGAGCGCATTTGGTTTATAAGATAACAAGCTATCAGAACTGCATTCCCACAATATGATTTAGGAACAAACATATGCAACTTCATAGTGTGTTCGACCTCCAACAAATGTTTGTTTTTCCTTTTGGACACACCATTTTGTTTGGGAGTGTGCAGAAAAAGACTAATGGATGATACCATGTTCTTGACAGAAACTAGAAATTTCTCTGTTCATAAATTCAAGCCGATTATCAGTATGAAATATGAGCAAAACAACATCAAACCGGGTCTTTATTTCATTTTAGAAATGTTTGAGTGCAACAAAAACTTCAAATTTTTCTTTGAATAAGTAGACCTATGTGGTTCTACTAAAATCATTAATAAAGTAAACAAAGTATTGAAAAACAAAACTATTAGGTGAATGATAAGGTCCCCAAACATCGTAATGAAACAATTTGCCACTATGACGTTGACTACTCGTAAACGATCGCCTTTTATACTTGCCTAACTAATGCGATTCACACTGAAGTTGGAAAGAGCCTGACAAATGGGGAAACAACTGAGATAACTTTGCTGCAAATGGATGCCCCAGTTGTAGATGCCACTGGGGCGGAGACAGTAATTTGCAAAGCCATCAAAGGTGTAGTAAGCCCTACAAGGTGATACTATCCTTCTTGCTCATGCCCCTAACTAATCGACTTCTTCGTATGGAGATCCTGAATGAGACAACGAATAGGAAAAAACATTACAAAACAATTCAACTATGTAGTGATTTTGCTGACAGATAGCAAATTCAAAGGAAATTTTGGGATGGAGAGAATCCTAGACCCTGCTACAGCAGTCCGGTCCTTTTAGGGAAAAAAAATCACTCAAGTAAGAATTCATATCATGACAAAATTTTCCCTATACATAATATGACTATTAGGGCAGTAAATAAAGACTAGAATAAAATAAAGACTCGATTAAAATAAAAAGTACATCAGTCAACTCTTAATACCGAACTCTATGCACCCATGTTATTTGAACACTACGCACCATAGGCTATACTAGAAATTCTCAAACTGCTCCTGGTGTATTATTTTTAAAAGATATCTTTAAAATATTTTCTGTTTCTCATACCAGATTCCCCAAGTGAACAGTGCTAATTGAGCCTTCTCATAGGCAGACTTATTGTTCGACAATCCAAGCCAGGCATATCCCTCAACCCAGCTAGAAGAAGTCTTGAGCACATAAAAATGGACCCTAGAGAGATCTCTAAAGCAACTCTTATGTTCAATCAAACCTATGTTTGATCTGGTTGCCAGACTGAAGGGATGATGGAACCATGACTCCTGCTTAGAAGCATGTTCCACTAATTGGTAAAAACTAGTCCTTCCACATTGTTCAAGTCCACTCGGATGTGGTGGTTAAATAACAACCAACTTATGTAATATCTCATCAAAGAAAGGAGCATGAAGTGGCAGGAGGAAGAGCAAATGCTCCACTCTTAGGAATCACAAATTTGACTAAGACATGACACTGGTGAGGAAGCTGAGATTGCATCTTGAGCCTCAATATCCACTTCGTGAGGAAAGTCATATGACTTCCCTCACCCTCCCAACGTGGACACCGACAGATTTTGATTGGCAAACCTTCGGCCAATTGACATGCATATAATCCTCTGAAGGGCCCTTCCACAAGGGATCTGTCTGCAACCTCTCAATTGCTTTCAAAGCAATCTGATCAATTATGGGGACTCTTTTTCAGTGATTTGTTGGTGTTCAAGATAACTAACTCCTCTTTGGTGGCATACAGGGGTGTTCTTTGAAATTTTAGAATTTGTAGTTCCTTTTGTATTTCTTCAGCTGCTCACTCTCTCCCTTTTGGAGTGAGGTTGTTTATGAGTTTTGTACTTTTTTCTCAAACAAAGAAAAAACAAACATCTTACTATCAGAAAAATGATCGAGCAACTTTATTATGGCGGGCCCCTGCTTGAACATGATTGCGAACACCTCTCTGCATAGACTAAACAAATGTGTCATCAAAGTTAAGAATATTAAGTATCCCTTGAGTTTGATAGACATTGATTGCTTCTATGGTCTCTAATTTTTTAAAATTAAACCTTTTGTTTATTTCTATGAACTACTTAGGCAGTGTAGGAATCTGAGATTTCATATTTTCTTCAATTCTTCTTGGTGGTGTGTGGTGATGTTAAAGTTGTTGGACTATGGTCAAATTACTGATAATGTTGTTGTTGCTTTCTTTGTTTCTCTTATTATTCGAGTTTCTTTTGTTTTGGAGTTAATGGTACTACTTTTTCTGATCCTGCATCAGTCTGACTTGAGGAAGCATGAACGAGACTATGATCTTGCCCAAAAGGAGATTGCTGATCTTCAGAAGCAGGTGAAAATAAAAACTGGGACTAGTAATTGGAGAATATCCTTTCTTTTAGCTTGATTCAATTGGAGTATTTAGATTGTGCCATGAGTAAGATGGCTTTCTGGCGATATGGCAATTTTTGCTTTGTACTTCTCCAGCCAACGATTCTTTTTCCGTTCCAAATGGTGGTGCTGCGAAGAGCTTGAGAACCATGAGAAAAATGGAGAAATTATACTTTTTTTTTTAAATCAGCTATTTTTATTGAATTTCAGAAGAAAATACAATCATGAAAAAACTTACAGTACATAAGTTACATTGTTCTTGAGAAAAGCATGAGTACAGGTTGAATATCAACTTTGCTGTAATGTTGTGCCCGATACAAGTGTACTTCTTTTTCACACCATCTTTAGCCAAGATATCTGCCTCAGCATTTGCAGACCTTGGTACGTTTGACCAAACAATGCACCAATTTGTAATTATATCTTGTAGTTCCTCATAAGTAGACTTTAGGTGCCATGGTAATGTGGCCTTTCCAGTAGCCCTGTTGACCATTAGTTTTGAATCTCCCTCTATTATTATCAAACTTTGAGCCCACTGCTTGTAAGATTTTACCCTTTCCAATACTGCCTTGGATTCAGCTGCATTCGATGTGCAGTGCCCTATTGGACCTGAGAAAGCTAATAATATCTGCCCCGAGTGGTTTTTAATTGTCTCCAATGCCGGCTGACCCTGGATTACCAGGGAGAAATTACATGATAGCCCCTGAAGATCCCTTTATAAGTAAGTTCCTGTTTTTGCTAAAACAATATCTAAAGACTTATACAGGCCGGGAACCCTTCCTGTTTTCTATATTTTCGTCCTTTTAATCCTTTGTTTATACAATTGTGTCTTGCTTGGGTTTTTCAAAATGAGTATATGCATTATTTCCTAGGACTCCCTTTGATATCCCAAGTTATTATTTACCTTTATACTAATTGGGTGTTACACATTCAGGTGACAGTTCTTCTTAAAGAATGTCGGGATATACAAATTCGCTGTGGAGGTGCAAGTGTAGTTGGTGCTGAAGATGTTCTCTCTGGTGATGCTTCTGTAATAACTGACAATGGTGAAATGGAGAAGATAATTTCAGAGAGGCTTGTAAGTAAATTTTTGTAATTGATCTAAAAAATAATAAGTAGTTATTCTATCGTAATTTATATTTGCTTCTGGTGCTTGAGGCTGGCAAAATCTTTGGTCTGACAGTTTGGTTCATTTATTGAAACAGTTAACATATAAAGATATAAATGGATTAGTTGAACAGAATCTCCAGCTCCGGTGCCTTGTTCGCAGTCTTTCAGATCAAAGAGACCAGAGAGATGCAGAACTAAGGGTAGGCTCAGCTATTAAGTTAAATGAACTGCATTTTGCTTAGTACAGTTGCTTTAGCATGGTGTATTAGAGGTACAAATAGTTCAATATTGATGTGATTACAAGTGCTGCTACTCATGATGTTCAATGAGCTTTCAGGAGAAGTTTGAAGATGAGCTCCAAAAGCATCATGATGAAGCTGCACAGAAAGCTGCAGTGCTTTTACAGAGAATGGAGGAACAAGGACATGTGGTGGAAACACTTCGTCATTCCGTAAGTGTCCTTTAGAATCAAGTTTGAGTTGTTTTTGTTCATACCTCATTCAAATTCCATGGATCTGGGATATATTTCTTGCCATCTTGAACAGGTTGCAATGTATAAACGTCTGTATGAAGAAGAACATAAAGTGCGGTCTAGCAAATGGCTCTCTGGTGTTGAAATGCCAGGTTTCTTGCTTTCCTTTGTTGAGAATCCTTAATAATTGTGGCCTTTTACCTCCATTGTTTCATACTTATTTTTCACCATTGTATGCAGTAGATGGAAGGAAGGATCTTATGCTCGCTTTTGAGGGTTCTCTTGTAAGTGTTTTCTGGAGATTTTTCTTTAATATACCAACCTGGCACTTTAAGTGACATCGATTCTATTCCAAATAATGTTTTAGGAAGCAGCGAAGAAGGCCCGTGAGCAAGCTGTAGAACGTGCTAAAAATCTTGAAGAAGAATTAGATAATTTAAGGTAGGGCATTACCATTCAGGTTTAACCCCAAGCTGCTATCTATGAGCTTATATTTGGTGCTTTGTTCTTATAATGCCGATGGATTTTCTTTTCTAGACTTATTGAATTCAGCAGTTTTATGAAATGATAATCAGATCCTTGTTTGAAACCTTTTTTACAGATTGTGCGCGATGTAAAAATTTGTCAAATTAACTGGGGACTAGAATGAGTTGGTTAATTTTATATGCAGGGAATTGAATTCATGTTGCAATTGCTACTATATTTTGTATTAATTTATGTTCATATAAATTAGTTTCTTAAGTGTGATTATTACTTTCTGGATTTTCTTAATCTAATTTTAACCATGTTGTGGGATGCTGCAGATGATGCTTTAAATATGATTCAACTGCCTTAGGATATTTGTTGCTTGTTTTTGTTTATCTTAGGTTGGGCCTCTATTTCTTACATTTGCCTTTATCTTAATACTGTTTGGTTGTTTTACTTGTTGTATTTTTATCCCAATTGGTTAGGGATGAAGTGATGTCATTGCGTTTGGAGCGTGACAAATTGATTATGGAAGCAAAATTTTCACGTGAACGGTTGGAAAAGTTTATGATGGAAGCAGAGCATCAGGTTGTTTTTCTTTTTTATTCCTTTCTAAAAACAATACAGGATTCTTTTTGTTGAACATAATGACTTTTTCTTGTTCATATGGGGCAAATGCCTAGAAGAAACCATTGATATCCATAATCTTATGGTTAGAGCTTCCTCATCTGCACAACAACATCTCAGCTATCTGATTTAATGGTTCAGTTTATGTTCTTCTTGTAGATTTGGCCAATCACATTAAGAAGGCTTCTTTATGCTGCACTTGGATTTTGTGGTTGATTTTGTGGATTTCTTTATGCTATAGTTCTGTAGAAGGCTAGTTTCTTGTTCCTGCTCTTGCCATTGAAGTTTGATGTGCATCCTTTCTTATGCATCAGAGAAAAGAATGTATTGGCTTTCGGGCGAGAAGTGTGGAGTTTTCGAAGTTAATAGTTGATTATCAGAAGAAACTTCGAGATAGTGCTGACTCATTGTCAGCATTAGGAGAACTCTCCAGAAAGTTATCTATGGAGGTACGAACTATGGGGAACTAAACACTTAAGTGTAATGACATAGGGGAGCTAAAAGTTTACAAGTATTTGACATATTATTCTAAAAAAAAAAAAGTATTTGACATATTAAATTATGGTATCCATGAGAGATTCTTTGTAATGTGTCATCTTATTTATTTTAATTCGTTTGTGCAACAGATATCTATTCTGAAACATGAAAAGGATATTTTGGAAGCATCTGAAAAAAGTGCTGTGGATGAAGCTCGTAATTTGACAGAGAGAGTTCACCGCCTTCAGGTGAAAGGTTTATTGTTGCTTGGAGAGATTTTAATCTTTCTTCAATAGTAATATTCCCTGACTTTTTTCTACTCAGGTTTTCATTGTTGTAATTAATTCCTTTCTCTATATGCAGGCAAGTCTTGATACAATTCAAAGTGCAGCTGATGCTCGTGAGGTATGTTGACACTGTCCCCATCATGTAGTGGTCTCGTATCCAATATTTCTTGTTGATGACTGTTTTTTGCTATTACGCCAATGGTTCAGGAAGCGAGAGCTCTGGAAAGAAGAAAGCGGGAGGAGTATGTGAAACAAATTGAAGTAAGTGTCTCTACTCTTATTATAGATTCCTGAAGGGCCTAGATAGTGGAAATATTCTTGTAGTGGTTGAGTAGTGGAAATATTCCTGAAGGGGATAGATAGTGGAAATATTCCTGAAGGGGCTGGATAGTGGAAATATTTCTGAAGGGGCTAGATAGTGGAAATATTTCTGAAGTGGCTAAGTGGAAATATTCCTGAAGGGGCTAGATAGTGGAAATATTTCTGAAGGGGCTAGATGGTGAAATATTTCTGAAGGGGCTAGATAGTGGAAATATTCCTGAAGGGGCTAGATAGTAGAAATATTCCTGAAAGGGCTAGATAGTGGAAATATTCCTGAAGGGGTTAGATAGTGAAAATATTCCTGAAGGGGCTAGATACTGGAAATATTCCTGAAGGGGCTAGAAACTGGAAATATTTCTGAAGGGGCTAGATATTGGAAATATTCCTGAAAGGGCTAGATACTAGAAATATTCCTGATGGGGCTAGATACTGGAAATATTCTTGAAGGGGCTAGATACTGGAAATATTCCTAAATGGACTAGATACTGGAAATATTTTTGAAGGGGCTAGATAGTGGAAATAGGTGCATTCTCATGCTTAAATGTGGTGCAGAATGTTGAAAATTGATCACTAGTTAGTTTAGTGTGTATATGTGTGGAACGTGCACGGAGGAAACTAACCAGGTCAGTTTCTACTATGATTAGGAAGATATAAAGTAGTTTGGGGTGGGCATGTTGGCTCTGGAGTAGGTGTATGAGAATCTAAAATCCATTTAGTGACAATGACCTTAACACTTGTTCACATTTCATAAGCAAAAAATGCTTAGATGAAACTAGGAGGGGCTCCTTGCAACGAGAGACTTCTAATCCATCTATAAGGAGTTAGTAAACTGAGGATGCAAGACCAAATAAATCCAGTGAATTTGACTACATCAAGAACCCTCTTGAAAGCCAGTTAAAATTGCTATGGAGGTGAAGCATATTACATTTCTCCACCTAGTCACGACACTCGAGTCCCTTTCAATCTCCTAAGCTCTGCCGAACTAGGATGTAAAGATTTTTGAGTCTATAAAGAAGACCCATCACATTTGGTGAAATAAAATTGGACATTCTTGGGGGATCCAAAAAATGATGAGTGAATAACATTTGCATGGTCTCTAAAGACACCACAAACCACATTGGCCTAGGGTTCCCAAATGAAGCACCAAAATTCACTCTTATTTGCCCTATGATTGATGGAGTGAAATACTTGAGGGCGGGGTACATCTGTGAGCAGTCCAGCAATCAAGGTCCAAAAACTATACGCATCTCGCCAAGTCTTTGAAATTCCTTCAATGAACATTGCCAACTAATGACCTTATCCTTCGTGTTCATGATCACTTGTCCCCAACTTCTCCCTTTCAAATGGAAAAACTCTTAAGGTTATGATCCTCCCGTGAACACTAGGGATGGGAATGAGTAATGCTTCAGTCATGTGGAGACTCCTTTCTGCAGGGAGTGCACACCTGAATTGATCAATTACAGCCTCCAAGCGTGAGGGAATGCTGTTAGAGAAGCTAAGCATGCCACAAGAGGATTTCTTGACATTCCAAGAAAAAGGCAATTCGACAAAACGTGGGGTACCTACTCCATTGTGCTGTGTAAAGTGGATGGTCAAACACTGGAAGCGCTATCCGGTTCTTTGGAGCCCATCCTGTGGTAGGATCTTCTTATCAAACTCATTGTGCACAAAAAATTTGACTTTTGGTCATCCAAGTAATACCAAACCATTGGAAGGAACATGGTTATGTATCAATGTGGAGACAAGACTACGGTATGCTTAGGCCTCCTTATTTCTTTGTTCTCTTCATAATATTGTTCTCCAATTTTATATGCAATTGGGGCCCCATTTAACTCAATAGCAATGGAATTTGATGGCCTTCTTGACAATCGATAGTCTTGGGTTGGTAAGCCTCCTTGAATGGCCTATCAAGCAACCAATATCAAGCAACCAAACACTTGCCCAAAATTTTGTCCAACACCCTTTTTTTTGTTGTGGAAAGTGCATATTATTTATTAATTGAAAGAAATAGTACAAAGAATGCGTGGCCAGAGGGGGGAGTCCATAATGACTAAAGCATTTAGACCCACCCCCTCCTTGGCCAAGGCGTCGGCAAGCATATTAGGTGCTCGAGGAATACAATGCCAATCTTGTCCTACACCCTTTTCCTTGCCAAAAACTCATATATGAGCCCAAAATACTCTAAAAAATTGCAGATATACATCATTTCAACTATAGTTGCCTTCGTGAGTGCTGGACTTGTCACCAATCTGACAAGTCTGCTCCTTTTTTTTATATTTTGGGGAGGAAAATGCTGGTTTTATTGATTGGTTGAAAATCTGATTACAAAGGGAGGGGTCTATCTCACCCAAAGCTCTGTGAGATGAACCCCCTCTTTAACTAAAGAGTCTGCCATAGAATTGGCAACTCTAAGAATACAACTCCAATTTTTCATGCTACAACAATGCTAACAACATTCAAGTTCGAGCACCAGTTTAGTAGTGTGTTGTAGTCCTTTATTCTTACAATTCATGGATCCCCATAGTGTTGGGCTTTCAAATATCCTCCAACGTAGTAGATGTTTAAAACTTTTGGAGACCGTTTCCTTAAGGATTGAAACATGAGCTTCTCAATAGTTTGAGCCAGTCTTGCTGGGCAGTGCATAAATGATAAGTAATATGCCAAATTGCCTATAGGGCATGATTGACGCCGTATTAACTGGCCAACCTTCGAGATAAGTTGATCTTTCCAGGATTGGATCTCCAAGAGCTTTGCCCAGCTTTCAATGTAAGAGGAGGGCACTGAAATATGACATAGTCGTACCAAAATGACACCTAGGTGTCCCCTGCCATTGAGTTAATGACACGTTGAGGCTTTAGACCGAAAATTGATGTATTTTTCTAATTCATCAGTTATCACCTTGTTGCTGAGATGACTCTAAATATGCCAATTACCGCCTTAGCCGTTACTTTTTCATTTTTCAAAAAGACTTATTAACTTGAAACAACTTGAATGTGGTTTTGGGATTATGAAGTTGAAAGCATGTGATTGGCTTTATGACTGTTTTGTACTTCTCTGCTGCTTGCAAATGATTCTATTGTGGCCTTTTATGAGATTTTTACGGAAGAAAATACTCAATTCTTTACCTTTTTTTATTTTGTTGTGTGCCCACTAGTATTAGTTGTTTGTAGAAAATGGATTTTTTTTTTTAATACATTTTTTCTAATGCAGAGAGAATGGGCTGAATCTAAGAAAGAGCTTCAAGAAGAAAGGGATCGAGTTCGTAGTCTCAAACATGATAACGAGCAAACACTTAAAGATGCTAAGAGACAAGTTGAACAACTAGGGAAAGAACTAGCTGATGCACTGAGGGCCGTTACTGCTGCTGAGGCCAGGGCTTCATCCGCTGAGGTATTGTTGTTTCAGTTATCTTTCAAACTCACAAAAAATGTTTTGAGTCTCTAAGCAAATGGGTATTACAGGCTCGGTACACAAACTTTGAAGCAAGCATAAGATCGTCTGAGAGAAAGGTAGTGTCTCTTCTGTCATCCCCCTCCCAATCTGAAGGTATCCCAAGCCAAAATTGAATTTCTTTTCAATGCTTGATTTTGGTTCAGTCTTCTTTTTAAGGCATGTGGAGACTTTCTAGCAAAATGTGCCAGTTCTTTTTTTTGCTTTAAAATTGCTTATTATTTTCAATAGGCAAAGCCTATAAGGCAACACTATTTCAATTTTTTTTTTTTTAAATGGTCAAAGAAATTTTCTACCTGTATCTAGTTCTCGTGAGCTTGCAAGAATGCTTTTTATTTGTGGCAGATGTTGTTCCTTCATTGGAAAAATTCAGGTTCTTGTGCAAATATTTGATACTGAATCTTTCCTTTCTGCATTTTTATGTTTGTATTTTATTTTTCCTTAGCAGATTGTGGATGTGAATGGTGGAACCGACCTCTCAGTGTACTATTCAAATGAGGTGAGTAATATTCAGATACGTTAATTTCTTTGAGGCATTGGTGAGGAAAGCCATAAGGGTTAGCTTCTCTTTTCCATTTGTAAGAAAAACTATCTTTTAATAAAAGGCAAACTAAATATATTTGGGAACTGTAATGTGATTTTTTTTTCTTTTGATGAGAAATTCTTCATGTTTATCATTTGTTTTGTGCAATAGCTTACTGCAGAGCTGCTTAAAGCAAATGAAAAACTAGAAGAGATGAAGAAAGAAGCTCAAGCTAACAAGGAGCATATGCTTCAGGTAGCTGTTGACTTAGGATGGAGTCGGTTTGCTTAAAAATTAAAGCTTGTTATGCTAATTATAAATTGATTTGCAGTATAAAGAACTTGCTCAAGTGAATGAGGTTGCATTGAAACAGATTGAGTCTGCTCATGAGAGTTTCAAAGCTGAAGTATGATTTATCTAACTGGTGTTACTTTCTGCTTGTTTATGTAAACAAATATTTTTCCATTATGAAAAATCTGCTATTATGTCCCTCAGGCAGACAGACTGAAGAATTCATTAGAGGAAGAAATTGTTTCTCTTCAGAAAAAGGTTTCTGAACTTGAAAGTGATATCAAGTCCAAGACTACAGAAGTCTCCACAGCCACTTTAGAGAAAGAAGAAAATCTCTCTATTGCGTTATCGGAAATAAACTGTCTGAAGGAAGAAAATTCAAAGAAAATGTATGGTATTTGTTGTTATAAACATCATCTATAAAATTAATTTATTTTTGGAAGTGTTTGACCTTGGTTGCATTTAATGGTTATGGTCGGTTCAGATCCCAAATTATGGAGTTAGAAATGCAAATCTCATCTCTTAGGGAAGAGTTGGAGGAGGAGCACCAACGTTGGCGCATTGCTCAGGACAACTATGAAAGACAGGTCATTTAATTTCATTGCTGTTTTCTGTTTTCTTTTCAGCACGTTTTACGTTTACGATAATCTCTTTTCCTTTAGGAACAGAACATTATTTAAAAAGTAGAAAAAATTTAAATATTGAATTGGACTGCTAGTGGGTAAAGTCAAAATGAACTTTGATGGCTCCTCATTAACCCGGGACCTGCCAGTTGTGGGGGGGGTCTTTAGAAATGCAGAGGGTCAGATACTACAAGCATAGACAGGCCCGCCCAACATTGATGATCATGCCTCAGCTGAAGTTCATGGAGTCCTCCTTGGACTCGGGTTATAATTTCATACTCACTTAGTTGGGGAGTTGATAGTGGAGGGAGACTCAAGGAATGTAATAGGGTGGTGCAGAATGACATCGGTTTCACCATGGAAGTTTAGTATTTATTTAGAGAAATCATTTCATTATCCACATCATGTGTTCATGAGTCGGTATGTATTCCTAGATTTGCCAACTCTGTGGCACTCTTTAGCTAAAGAGGCTTACTGACCTCTCGGTGAGATTGACCCTACCCTTTGTATCTTAATCTCATTCAATCAATAAAAAACAACACTTTCCTAAAAAAAAACGGAAGAAAATGGACTTCTATTTTTGTTAGTTTTACTTATATAAGTAATGAAATGTAAGTATTGCATGGGTAGATATGTATTGTGCATATGGTTTTTAAGATGAATCTGGAACTCATGGCTGTTAGCATATTTACAGGTTATACTCCAATCAGAAACTATTCAAGAGTTAGCAAAAACTTCACGGGCACTTTCAACACTTCAAGATGAAAATTCAGAACTTAAAAAATTAGCGGATGCACGAAAAAGTGAAATTGTAAGTAATCTTTCCGATTATTATTATTGTTGTGATTATTATTATTTTTTGAAATGATGGATAAATTAATAACAGCTGTAAGGCTAAAGAGAGCTTGTGAATCATGAAAGGGTCTCTCTTATAACAAGACGTTGAAGAGAAAACACCTTTCCGAGCTAATGAGTTGGCAATTTGTTGATTTCTTTACATGACTTCTGAAAATGTCCAACGAACTAAGACCTTGGGGTGTATTAACTCCCAAACAACAACCAATAGTTTCCTTCATGTGAATTAGGCAGAAGTCTTAGTCTCAAGCAAGCCTTACACTAGTTAAGATTGCCTAACCTTTCGCATCAATAATCCTTGCGGTGGATATCCTGGGTTGTGCACTCTTGAGAATACCCCTACTACCGGAACTCCTTGATCTCCCCCTGTGGAAATATTATTTAAGTGGAATTTTGATGGTTCCTTTATGGGGAATCCTGGATTTTTAGGTTGTGAGGATCGCTTTATTTTTTTTTGAGAATAATGCTTTGTTTTTTCATTAAAAGAATGTTACAATCTGATTTTTACATCAGCTAGCATGTTGCTGTTTACATTTTTACATCAGCTAGCTTGCTGCTTTAGAAAGATGCTTTAGGTATTACAGTTTGTCATCCATAGTCAACTAGTGGAGTGGTAGTTGTTGTCCAATTGCTTGCGTAGGCCTTTCTGCTCCTCTTGCTAGTTGATCTGCTTCTGAATTTGCTGATCTTGGGATTGAGCTCCATGTTATATTCCAATGTGCTGAGATTTCTTCTATTTCATCAAAGATGTGCTTGATCTTCCATGGAATGTTGGCAACTCTTTTTGCCCAGTTGATAGTCAGAAGTGAGTCACCTTCAATGATTAATTGCCTTGCCGAAAATGGTTTTAATAATTTAATTCCCGCTAGCAGTGCATTGGCTTCTGCTTCATTGGATGTGGCGCATCCAAGAGGGCCAGAATATACCAAAATGATGCCTCCGTTATGATTTCTTACTATACCACCATAATCAGCTATTCAGGGGTTGCGTTTGGAGGATTCATCAAAGTTCAACTTTTAACCTGTTCAGTGGTGGTGGGGTCCATTCTACCATGGTAGGGGGTTTGTGTGTTTGAAAGAGGATGATCACCCTCTAGTGCTTCTTGAGTATAGCTCTAGGTAGGTTGGGCATTCTACCGAAGGTTGTGGCCCAAAGAAAAGTCTGTTGAATGGATGTATTTGCTAAGTGGTTAATGGTAGTGGTAGTTGCTGTGCTGTTAAAGGTTCTTTTGTTCCTTTCAATCCATATGGTCCAAGGAATAGCAGCCATGGAGGCTTCCCATAAGGTTTTACCTATTTTTGGGAGGGGCCAAGAGGATGTTGATTGTATTAATTGTGCATAGGTGTTGGGCATTGGGAAAGAGATGTTAAACTTTTGCAGGATAGCTGTCCAGATTTGCCTGCTGAATGGACATTGCAGTAAGATATGGCTGCTGGTTTCCTCTTGCTGCATACAAAATTTGCATAGTGAGTTAATGATCACTTGTGCTAGCTCATCACATGTCAATATTTTATCATGAGCTACTATCCACAAGAATTGTTTAACTTTGTTGGGAGCTGGGAGGGTCCAGGCTAATCTTGCTGGATGTTTGGGGCAGTGGATGTGGTGGGATTTGGGCTAGCTATTACATTGTAGTATGAGGGATCTCTTTATTTGATCGTAAAAAAACTCTTGCAAAGTTTGAGTCTCTTCACCCTCACAGGTCAACTGATTGACTAACGCAATTCCTGGGTCCTCATTTATTGGTTGGCTGGAGAAAACCTCATCCTGGAGAAATTTGCAATCTATCACAAAGTTATTGAACTCATAGCCCCAAAGCATCAAGCAGGAGCCATGTCCTCCAATGTGTAAATAGTTTAACTGACTCTTAAAGGATGGGGTTTCTAAGTGACATTTCTGATGGACTGATGGTTGGGGAATGAACTTCTTCATTTGGTCTTCCTTCGTTGGGGAGAGACACGCATGTGTCAGTGGCAGATTCTAGAAATTTAAAGGAAATAATTGGGATCTGAAGCTAAGAAGAAACCTCAGGGAAGGAGAAATGACGAAGCCTATATGCTTTGCAAATACTGGAATCAATATGTAAATCAGTAAGAGGGAGGGATGAGCCAATATGGACACTATGCTCATAAGGAGAATTCCAGGTAGCAACTCCGAAGCTTGCACTGCTTCCTGGTCATTTAGCCCTCTTCTGAGGTTCAGGTTCCAAGATTGGTTGCCTCTAGTTTTAGGGCTTTGGACAGTGACATCTTTTATTCTTGCTAGAGAATAGATTTATGGGAATAAACTTTTTAATGGATGATCTGCCAAACATAGGTCTTCCCTGAATTTGATGTTGGAACCAATTCAAATATGGTATCTGATATGTTGTCTTATGAAATCCACCTTTAATAGAATATATTTCCAGATTGAGGATACCCGTGAGGAACATGCTTTTGGTAACCAATACAATGGATCTTGCCAATACTTAGCTTGAATGAGTGCCTTCCACGTTGATCTGTTTTCAGTAACATAGCGCAATACCCATTTAGCTAAGAAAGCTGAATTTGTTGGCTGAATTTTTTGGATGCCCAATCCACCCATTATCTTCAGTTTGCATACTGTTTCCTAGTTTACAAGCGGATACTTGAACTTGTTAAGTGAGCCACGCAACAAAACTTTCCTTTGTAGAGCTTCAATTTGCGTGGAGATGCTTTTAGGACAATGTAATAGGGAGAGAAAATAATTTGGTATACCTGCTAGTATAGATTTTATCGAAGTTACTCTGCCAGCTTGCGTCACTGATTGTCCCTTCCAAGTTTCGAGTCTTTTTTTACTTTTATCCAGTATAGATTGCCAAAGAGTTTTTGTAGTCCGCCTCAAGAAAAGTAGGCCTAGGTAGGTGCAAGGTAGTTGAATCCTTTTAGAGCCAAGAATAGCAGCTAGTAGGGCTTGTTCAATCTCGTTACAGTGGATACCAAGGGAACCAGACTTAGCCCAATTGATTGTTTGCCCAAAGATCATCCCATATATCCTGAGCAGCACCTTGACATTTAGGACTTGAGCCTTAGTACCTTGGCACAATACAATTGTGTCATCAACAAACTGAAGGATAAGAATTTTCAAATGTTGGTTGACACTAATACCAAAAATTCAATTTATACTGGCCATTATACAACAGAGAACATAGCATTTGACTAGCAATGTTGAACAATAAGGGGGAAAGGGGGTTGCCCTGTGTCAAACATCGAAAGTTAAGGGGCTACCTTCCTCTAACACATCAAGAGAGTCAACTTGCAAGCAGAGGAGCGACTGTTGAGCAGCATTGGTAGCCTTTGTCCCTTTAACCCATTCAATTAGCTTCTTCTTGAACATCTTGAGTTTCATTGCAAATCTATCTCCCACTAGTCCCTGAATTGTAAATTCCTCCCACCAAGTCCTCAATAAGTCATCAAATCCTTCCTTTTTTTTTTTGTTGAGAATAGTGGAAATTTTATTAATTTGCTAGAATAAATTACAATGAACACCATGCTAGGTGTTTTACATATCAAAATCCTTCCTCTTTCAATCACTAGTTTTCAACCCGAAAGGGTTTTTGCCCCCAAGACGCAGACCTTGTATCAACAAAAATGGGGCAGTGGTCGGAGACCACCTTTCCCCCTAAAGTGCCCGAGGCTTCGGGGTACACCCTCAGCCAACTTCCTGAGGCTAGAAACCTGTCTAATCACGACATTGTGGGGCAGCTTTGACCATTGCACCAAGTGTACTTCTTACCCGAAGTGGGAATCTCTTCTAATTCTCCCAAAAAGCATCACAGTCACTGTAGGTGAGATGGGGATGTGGTTTTGTGACATTGGTAGGTAATGGACTGTTGTGGTGGGGTGGGTAGGGGGAACGATGATGCTAGTGTTTGTGTAGAAGGAATGATAATGCCAAGGGTTTGTGTGGACTTTGCAGATTTTTGTGAGATGGAGCTACTTCCCACACATGGTGTGCATAAATAGTTTCGGGATGGGTAGGGTTTATTGATGGTAGGTGGGGAGTATAGAAGAGTAACTATGGTCGTTTGGAAGATGACGGTTGGGAGCTGTGGGTTGGTGAGTTATGACCAGTAAATGAGTCATCAATTCTTTTACTATCAGCTGTTCCTACTCTATTTGTAATAAAGCCACCGAACTGCAAATTGTCATTCCTATCCCAATTCAATGAGGGCTCATTACTTTGATTTACCGCTACTCTAATCTTCTCCTGGTGCATCTCCACCTTTACTGTTACTAGTTCTTTTGAGCACCAGCTTTTAGCTCGCACTTAGATGCATGCATTGTCAATTCGGTCCAAATTGGCTGTGCTGTAATGAATTTCATCTGCTGTTCCAATTGCTTCTAGGGTAGGTTCCCTCCAAAGTTCAATAGGTAGCCATATAATTGCAACCATACAATCTTGTAATCTTCATGCCCAGCCTTCCTCCATGCTTCCTACATCCATGTTCTGCTGGTTTAGTTTTGTAGAGCACTCCTCATTTCCCTTTCTTCCTTAAACCATGCCATCAATGCTCCATATCCCGTGTAGGAGACCTTTGGAGTAGAGCTAAGGCCCCACTTTATCTCCAATTTGGAGCTTAAGGTTCCATTATCTCTTGGTTTATTGAAATCCTCCAGAATTAGGGACAAAGAAACCTCTTTTGCCCCCAAGTCCCAGCAAACTCTGGAGAATGCAACCATTTAATTGGGAAAAGAGGAAAAAAAAAATTTCCGGCGAGATCGTCAAAGCTCTGGTCACCTTCTCTGACGTTGGCAACTCTTGGAATTCTGGAAAAGAGTCACCTTTCTCTGTTGTGACCCCATTTCCAACTTCTTCAAAGCTTCTACCATCAAATCCCGCACAAATCTATGGATATGAACACGTGTGAGCACTCTCCTAGCTCGCAGTTGATCAATCTTGGAAAAAGGTCTTTTGCCAGCCACGAAACCCAACAGAAATTGCAAGTCTCCTGTGCAAACTTCCCAATCCCTAACTTTGAAGGAAACCTAGCTGTGTGTAGAAGACTCCTCTAGTATCCGCTAGAACTCGAACATATGACTTCTTCTCGCCCAACATCGCCGTGAGCATAATCCCTTCGCCAGCCTCGGGGGATCTTCTCCTTCGTTTCCTCTACCTTCAACGAACCTGATTCTAGCTTCAAGGTCCTCGATTTCAGTTTCCATGGCTTGGGTTTGGCTTTCCGCACCTCTTTCCACTACTGCCCTTCCACATTTGCCATGTTGCCTCATCTGTTGTCGTTGCTGCTGCCATTGACACTCACCGGAAGCTCCTCTGTCGCCATTGCAATCCCTTGACCGTACGAGGAAGAGGAAGGGTCGTTGATGACCCTTCCCCTCGAGTCACGGCTCACTTTGAGTCGCAACATTCTTTATGACCTATAGCTCATGGTGTATATGGGAGGAGAGGAAGTGGAGGGTGTTCGAAGCTAATAAACACGACCTCGAACAAGGACTAAGTACCATCAAAGAAGGAATGATCAAATGGTGGTGTACTCTAAAACCTTTTTAGGATATTGGTGGAGTTGGGCTTAAGGCAAGCTTGGGCTGAGTATGCAAACTTGGACTTTTCTTTTGTGCAACCAAACATGGTGGCTTGGAGACCACAGGAAAGATGATTCTTAAAGCTAAACTTTGATGATGCATCACTGGGAAACCCAAGTTCCTTAGGTTTTGGTGGAGCATTTAGGGACTAGAAAGATAACATTAGACTAACCTATTGTGGACCCCTAGGTGTCTCGGTCTCCACCACAGCCGAGGTAATGAGACTTTTACATGAGCTATGGCTCTTCCAGTGGAAGTTCACTAGAAGATTAGAGGTAGAAAAAGACTCTACCACAATGGTGTCATTGAGCAAGGGAAAATCCTACCCCCCCCACCCCCATCGAGATTTTTCTCTATAATGAGGGAATTTACATGTATTTTGGGCATCATTCAACACTATATACTGTAAGCCGAGATCGACCAATTGTGTAGATGATGTATTAGTCAAAGAGGGAGTGCACTCATCTTAATTGAATTTAACAGAACCCCCTAGCTCTGTAGTATGTAAAAAGTGTACAAGAATCTGGCAATTGCCATGCATAAAAAAAAAAAGAAAAAAAAAAAGGAAATTTTTCAAGCATTTGTAAGGGATATAGGGTGTATGAAAAAGGCAACATAGGTCACTACTGGTGCATGGGCTACTGGAGCGGTCAATATGGTGCATGGGCTACTACAATTCCTTGGCACTTGTGGTTAGAGAGAAATGCCAGGACTTTTGCCAGCAAAGTAACAACAGTAGGTGGGGTCATTGAGAGAGTAGTACACAGCAGCTCCGAGCAAAGAATTGCAGCCATTCCTTGTTTAAGAAGTCCTTAATCAGTTTTGGTCAAAGATTTTCACACTTTGGACTTGTGTGCATAAATATACTGGGCCATCTATGTCATCCACTCTTAAGTGCAGATTTTATTTGGTCTCCTCTTAAAGTTGTTTATACATCAGTAGGAGGGTGTCATGTTGACAGTGAATAAATGAATCGAAGGAAAGTTTGTCACTCATGATTAATTATAGAACTTAGATATTCACAGCCTAGATTGTGACTTAGGGGAGTATCCAACTGGTTAGTGAGATACTGTCAAATAGACTTTCCATGACATTTCTCTGAGGCAACCTACTTCGCATCTTAGAATAGGGGTACTTTGCTGTCCAGAACCCAGCTGTGTTTTATGAACTAAACTACTTCAGAACATTAAAATACCTTGGAAGCTTATTAACTCTATGTCTCTGTTGGCTTATTTAAACTTCTATTTGGAATTTATTGGCATAAATGGGGCATTTTTTGTAGGATGTACTGAAAGCAACATGGGAAATGAAGAAGGCCTTTTTTGAAAAACTAAAGCATGAGGCAGAGATGAAGTACAAAGAGCTAGATGAACAGGTGCTTATCATTCAAGTGTCTTGTGTGACAATATTATTTTGATCCTAAAATTTTGTTGTTCATCTTCACTACCTCATGAAAACCTTGTTTGTTGAACTCATATTATAAGGTTTTTGGACCTGTCCTTTTTTTTGTCGAACTGAAGAAATCTGGTGATTTTTTTTATTTTTAATAACACATGCATTTCTGTGCATCATGCCTCACCTATCAGAACAAGATTTTGCATGGCCAATTAGAAGCATTGCATAAAAAATTGGACGATGTTGGAATTTTCTCAGCAAGCTCTGATCAGGCTGTCCGAGGTGGTGATGACCTACAAACTGTTATTAGTTATCTTCGGAGATCAAAGGAGATTGTAAGATGTTTTGTCAGTTTTTCTCTCATGCATCTTGTACTGTGTTTGTTGCTAGTTGTGATAGTTTATCTATTGTGCAGGCAGAAACTGAGGTATTATTGCTTAAAAATGAGAATCAGCGGTTAAAATCTCAAGTAAACTCTCTCTCTCTCTCTCTCTCTCTTGGTTTATAGTCATTGTTCTTTTGCTCATGTTAATAGCATTTGTGAAAAGCAAGCTCGAGTATCTATTTTCTTTTATTAATTTGGGAAATTGAGCATGGAATGATTGTAATGGGAAAGCAATCTCTTTCATTTTAGCTTGAAAATTCTCTTAAAGCGTCTGACAATGCCCAAGCCTTACTTCATACTGAGCTTGCAAAGTCTCAGAAAACGTTGTTCAGTGATGAAGAGTTTAAGTCCCTCAAGCTTCAGGTATGTTTGTTTTGTAAGGTTCTAACCCCATCTTCTCGCTGTTCTTTTTTCATAATCGTGTTGTATTTGTCTTGTTTCTTTTGTTGATCAGTTTCTTTCGTTGAGCAGTTTCTTTTGTTGAAATTATGCAACTCTTTTATGTTGAAAAGTCATAGAATGATATGGAAGAAAGGTTGATTATTTTAACACAATAATAATAGAGGTCAATAAAGTTCCTTTGGATGGCTATTTTGTATTTTCTCAACTTCATATTCAGTTGAGGACAGTAAAAGAGTTGACACTGTCAATATCTAATACTAACATTCTAGCAGAAGAAGTTGGCCTATTGATGCTATTTATGCCCATCATTTCTTGGTGGATTGATATATTAATGTCCATCTTGAAAAGATAGTCTCTGCATCTGTATCTTTTTGTTGTTAACTGACCTAGGAATTTATGCAACGACATGTAAGGTCGAAATGTAAATCAATATGAGTTATACTACCCTCTTGTCTTTCCTTTCTCATGTCACTTCTCTTCCTTCATTTTATTTATTTTATTTTTTTGTTTATTTATTTTTATTTTTTTTTGAGAACGATGATCTTATTTCTCATTTATGAAAGAATGTTACAAGATTGCTTACAAGAATGTGCTTTACTGCTTTTGAAATAATGATGTCTGAGTTATTGTCTTCCTCTGATTTTCAATGATATCGTTCAAGTTTTGACTCTTTTCTTTCAATTCCTTTTTTTAACATTTTTTCCCCTTTCTATTCACTTTTTCATTTGTTTATGCATCCAATCGTATTAGAAGCTCAAATCTGATCAGTATTTGGTTAGAACCTCTGCTCTTTTCCCATGTTTGATGGAACAGAGAATATCTGCATCCTTCTCACATTCTGAGTTTCAAGTATTTTGTTATTTTTATGAAAACTCTGAGTCGTTTTCACTGTTGATGGTCCATTTTCAATTTCTTGTTGAGGTCCATTTGTCGAGGATCATTAATATTGAACAATAATTGAAAGTAATATTTCATGTCAAATTCAAGTTGGCAATAAAAGCAAAAGGTAGGACAATTTCTTGAGAGAGGAAATGAATGAAGTGAGGCAATGAAATGTAGTAAAATTTTAGATAAATTGGTGAATATTGAATAGGGCCTAGGCTCATTATTTATGAATCGCATCCGAAATACTTATTTCATGCCAAATTCTATACGGCAGTAAAAGCAAAAGCCATTTTGTACTGCTGATTGAAAGAGGAAAAACATTAGGTGGCGCGAGGAAAAATGAAGGTCTGCTGAAAGAATTAATGTGGAGATATATTTTAAATATGGATTAGAGCGGAAGGGACGGAGGGAGGTTATGTTTTGGAGAAAACCGTGTATAGGTACTACATCTGCTGAAATTCATGGAGTGCGATTCAGCAGTGTCATTGGATGGTGTAACCAAACATCCGAACCACCATGGTGATTTTTGTATTTGTTTAGAGAGAATTTTTCCTTAGCTACTTCTTGTGTTTGTAAATGGTTTTGTATTCAGAAATCTGTCAACTCTGTGGCAGACTCATTAGCTATAGAGGGTGTCTACATTCACCCCTTCATTTGTAACTTGATTTTCATCATGTCAACGTAAAGCAATTTTCAAAAAAATACCATTATTTAAGTCCTGGCTTATGATATTTAGTAGTTTGTGCTTAGAAAATTGACCAAACAGTTAAACTTTGACATAATGTTTCTCAATAGCATCTCTAGTTTGTATAGTACAATCAAGGTATTTAATGCACTGGTTAACCCAAGATGAGATTTAGAACAGTGAAGGCAAAACTTAGAGGGGACCGGATTAAGCCTACACCAAGAAGAGGGTGGCGTGAACCTTCTCAAAGTGGCGGCAAGATTAGGAGATTAAACCCAACCTTACTTGCTGGCTAATAGGATATTTGGAAAGGAATCTAATATCTCAACGAACCAGCCAAAAGTAATAAAAGAAATTAAAAAATAAACAAGAGATAACAATCCAAAAGTAGGAGGGAAAACTATAGCTTTCATTCAATAGGAGTGGTACCCCAACAAGGACTGATTACATTGTATTTATAGGCTGGTTATCCTCCTATACATGTTTAAAATAACATTTGGCTGAAAATAAAAAGTCCATAACTCCTAATACAAGAAATGTTCTAACAATCTAAAAATAGAAGTCCAACATATCCACTAAGTCCAAGTGTGTGGTGTGAAGTACCTCAAGTGTGTGGTGTGATGTACTCCAAGTGTTTGGTGTGATGTACTCCAAGTGTGTGGTGTGATGTACTCCGAGTGTGTGGTGTGATGTACTCCAAAGTGTGTGGTGTGAGGTGACACATGTAAGGGTTATCTAGAAAATAAAGAACCCAACCACTAAGTGAAATAAAATCAACATAAACTGCCAGCACTAAAGAGCTTTAATTCCTCTTCTTTTGCCTCTCATAAGTCTTCTCAAATTGATCAACTAATTCTTCTACATCAACCCTACATGGGATGTTGTAGTGCTATTGCCTCAGTATATTTGTGATTTTAGTTTTTCACCAAGCATGCCTTTTTTATTCCCTATTTGATTTTTTTATATTTTTAATTTTTTGAAGAAAAAAACTTGCAACTTTCTTGAAGTTCTTTTTAAGCTTTACTAATTTAATGGATCGTTTCCTCGATAATGTTCACCTGAAATTTGAATTTGAAGTGTCAGTTTTTTTATGCTGCACGTTTTATGTCAATAACTTTTAGTCCTCTCCTCAAACCAATTTCAGGTAAATGAGTTGAATTTGCTTCGCGAAAGCAATGTGCAACTCCGGGAGGAGAGCAAACACAACTTTGAAGAGTGCCAGGTCTGTTCTGTTTAAATCTTTATATTTGCTGCAGTTTTCATGGAAGAAAGGAATGGAATTAGAAAATGATTTTTATTCTTTCCTAGTGAAATTAAATATAGTGTTTTTTGGAAGAACTTCATCTTGTATATTTCTGGTGTTGGAGGACGAATGCAACCTGTTGTTTCATCAGAATGTACTATTTTTTGGTTCCCAGAGACTGCATGAAACTGCTCAGAAGCTTAGGTCAGAGGCTGAGCATTTGAACTCCCTACTGACAGATAAGGAAGTCGAACTTGAATCTTCTAGGAAAGAAGCTGAAATGCTCAATGCTGAAAGGTCAAAATTGGAGAACAGGATTTCTGAGGTATTAGTTGGACATCATATGGGTTTAGCAGTATTTTTCTCTTCATTTTTTCATATCAGCAA